>OX375877.1:3824977-3915477 GCA_947359465.1 Metellina segmentata | reverse complement strand
GCGCCAAAGCCTGATACGTCCGCAGCAGTAACGCCACCTAGAGGAAGCGGTCCGCTCAGAAGCGACCGCAGCAATGAGACAGATGTTCCCCCAGACACCGAAGCTAGCAGTTGGGCAGACGGCCCATGACTTTTTAGGCAGATGGCCTCTTAGTTGTCGGATATTCTTAATAGTCAAAGATGTTTGTAAATATACTGTAAATACATTAATTTTGTAATTAAACTTAAATTTAAAACTTTAAGAGTTATTTATCTTTTACCTTTTACGAACCCACATATATTTGGGGGCTCGGCCGGGATTTAATTAAAGGCCGAAGATTGCCGTTTTTATCTGAACCGTTCGAGAAACGCATTTTACCTCAACTGTTCGAGACGCGGACAATTCCAATATTCGCTGATGCTCATCGGATTCGAGGTGAGAACTTCATTTGAGTGAAGGACCGTGACTCAGCATATTGGATCTTGAGGAATACTTCATCTGAACTGTGAGTACAGATTTTTCATTTTGACACTAACATGGCTACGTATTTAGCCGGAGCACGCAAGATCGATCTTCTAGCGCTAATAGAAGAATTAGATCTAATAGCAACGGAAGGAACCAAAATTCCGCAGCTTATTAAGTTGATAACGAAAGCTGATGAATACAGTGAGGAATTAACAAAAACGCTTTTAAAAAGGATTGTTTCTGAACGAGAAACAAAGGAAAGAGACGATAAAGCTGAACGCGAAAGGGAAGCTAAAGAAAACGAAAAGAAAGCAGAACGCGAATTTCAGTTGAAGAAGTTACAGCTAGAAAACAAAAGTACTGGAAGTTTCGATTTTATTTCCCCACTTAAAACTGACTTTTCAAAACTAATGACACGTTTCGACGGAAACTGTGATTTAAGCATGTATTTATCTTTGTTTGAAAAACAAATTAATCGCATTGAAATACCTAAAGAAAATTGGGTTATTTTCCTTGCGAGTCTTTTACCGTTGGATATCGCAAATTTAATTGCAAGAGAGCCTGATCCGCTCGCAAATGATTACGACCACGTGAAAAAACTTTTACTGAATCGATTTAAACTAACACCGGAGCAGTTTTGACAGCACTTTTTTACTCATAAAAAAGAAACAACCGCATCTTGGCGTGATTTCGCCTACGAGTTAGATAATTTTTTCGAAGAATGGGTTGTGGGTCTTAGTATCTCTAAATATGAAGAATTGAAAGATCTCATAGTGGCGGATCAAATTAAAAGGAAAATACCGTTTGAAATGCGCGAGCATTTTATTGATGAATTATCGAAATTGAATAAAGTAGCCGAATTAGTGAATAAATTGGATGAGTACGAGGCGGCAAGATTCCATCTTAAAAGACCGGGAGCTAGAGATATGAAATCAGCTGAAACACAAAGTCATCAGCGCTCCAAGAAATTCAATGATAAACCGTCGATCGTCCGTGCTCACCAAAGTGTTACTAACCAATATGTTAAATGTTTTTCATGTAATGAAATTGGTCATAGAATTTCTGAGTGTCCAAATAAGAATAAAGGAATTAAATGTTTAAAGTGTAATGAATATGGACACCGTAAATTCGAATGTAATAAAGGTGTAAAAACTGATATAAATGAAGAAAAGAAGGTTTTAATTAATATGTCCAGTAATCATGAAAAGAAGTTGTATAAATGTCTTAAAATTATGAGTAAATATGTTGATGCTTTAATTGATACGGGATCAGATTTATCTATTTTGAAATATGATTTTTATATGCAAATTGGTGCACCAGAATTAACCCCATGTGACATAATGTTAAATGGTATTGGAAATCAAAGTGTAAAATCACTTGGTTATTTTTGTGCTGAAATTACTATTGACAATTTTAATATTCTCACTGAGTTTTTTGTTATTGAAAACTTGTGTTGCAATATTGTGATTGGGATGGACGTAATTAACAAGCTTAATATTTCAATATCAGGAAATGATTTAAGGATTTTGAGCTTTCGAGAAAATTCTATTAACCTTTCTTTCACACACACTTCGGAAGTGAAAGAGTCAGAAAAAATAAAAGCTAAGCGTTTTGAGGGACCCCATTCAGGAAGTAAAGGAATAAAAACAAAAACGAGTTGCCGAAATGGAGCCACTGTTTTGGAATCCGAAAGTAATGAAAGGCAGATGTTTGGTATCCCCTCCCCTCTGACTCACCCTTTCAAAGAAGAAAACAGGTGTGAACTATTGGCGACTGCCATTAATATTCCAATGATAGGCGTTGCGTCATCTTGTGCACAGGATGTTCAAGAAAATGATTTGACTTTTAATCCTTTATCCGAATTGCCGATTTCCTTGACAGATGAAATTGAATTGCAACATATAAAAGATCCTAAAATAAGAAACGAGTTAGATATTTTGATTAGTGAATATAAGCCGCATAAAATTAAAGACACAGAAGTAAAAATGACTTTAATTTTAACTGATGATGTACCGATTTGTCAGAGACCGCACCGAATGTCTTTAAAAGAACAGAAAATAGTTGAGGAACAAATACAAGTATGGCTAAAAGACGGAATAATTAAACCCTCCTGTTCTAACTACGCTTCACCCATTGTTTTGTGTAAAAAGAAGGGTAATAATTCATACAGATTGTGCGTTGATTATCGATCGGTTAATCGAAAGTTAATCAAAGATAAGCATCCACTCCCATTAATTCAAGATGTTTTAGATTGCTTGGGAAACGCACAGGTATTTTCCACTTTGGACTTAAAAAACGCATTTTTCAACATACCAATGGACCCTAATTCGACACGTTACACAGCATTTGTCACCCACGAAGGACAGTACGAATTCAATGTTGTACCTTTCGGATGTAGTAACTCACCAAGTGTTTTTGTGAGGTACATAAACACGGTGTTTAGAGACTTAATTCGAGACAAGACTATAATAATTTACATGGATGATATTGTTATACCTTCCATTGATGAACAAGAAGGGCTGGAAAAAATTAAAAGGGTTTTGAAGGTTGCGTCAGAATACGGCGTAATAATAAATTTTAAAAAGTGTCAATTTCTTCAGCATTCGATAGAATTTCTCGGATACGTTATCGAGGGCGGCAAAATTCAACCTTCCCCATCCAAGACGCGTGCAGTGAAAAATTTTCCCCAGCCGAAAAATGTAAAACAAGTCATGAGTTTTTTGGGTCTTTGCTCTTACTTTCGACAATTTGTCGGTGGATTTTCAAGAATTGCAAAACCATTAAGTGACCTGCTTCGAAATAATGTCGAATGGACATTTGGCTCTGAGCAAGTCAAAGCATTTGAAAGGCTAAAGGAAATTCTCTCAAGTAGTCCGGTATTGCATCTCTTTAGGCAAGGAGCAACCTTAGAATTACATACGGATGCTAGTAGCCACGGCTTTGGAGCTGTTTTGCTTCAGCAAGCTCATGATGGGAAATTTCATCCCATTCACTTCATGAGCAAGAAGACTACTCCTCAACAAGAGAAGTATTGTTCTTACGAATTGGAAGTACTGGCTGTAATCGAGGCTTTGCGAAAATTTCGCTACTACTTGTTGGGTACTAAGTTCAAAATAGTGACCGATTGCGCTGCATTTCAGAGGACTATGCAGAAAAAAGAGCTTACACCAAAAATTGCTCGATGGGCATTGTCACTCGAAGAATATGATTATGAGGTTGTCCATAGATCAGGCACCCAAATGAAGCATGTGGATGCCCTAAGCAGGAACATATTGTTGATAACAACTCGTGCACAAGGAGAATTAACAACCCAAATAGAAGCTGCACAACATCAAGATGATCACATTAAAGCAATTAAAACTCTAGTTGAAGAAGGACATGACAATGAACATTTCATTAAAGCAGGAGTTCTATACAAGTATGAGAATGGGAAACAACTACTAATGGTTCCTCAGGCGATGCAAAATAATATCATTAAAGACGTTCACAACAAAGGTCACTTTGGCGCTGCCAAGACAGAGGAAATTCTTAAGCAACAGTTTTTTATTCCTAATGCAAGAAAACATGTTGAAATCGTTATTTCTAATTGCGTACAGTGCATCCTCTGCAATAGAAAACGTGGAAAAGGCGAAGGGTTTCTTAATCCAGTGCCGAAAGACAACGTTCCACTTGGGACTTACAATATCGACTTTTTGGGACCCCTTCCAACAACGAATAAAAGATACCAACATATTTTCTCGGTAGTCGATGCCTTTACGAAGTTTGTCTGGTTGTACCCAGTGAAATCTACCTCGGCTAGTGATGCTATAGAAAAGCTGAAATTACAACAAGCTACTTTTGGAAACCCATCACGAATAATTTCAGATAGGGGATCAGCGTTTACATCGAAGGAATTCACTGATTATTGTACTGATCAGGGAATTGAACATTTTAAAATAACAACCGGAATTCCTAGAGGCAATGGGCAGGCAGAAAGGATGATTGGTCTGCTGATTCCTGTTCTTGCCAAACTTTCAATAGAGGAGCCTAGCAAATGGTTCAAATATGTTCCAAGTCTACAAAGTATCATAAACAGTACACCATCCAGAAGTACGAAGCATACGCCATTCGAACTGATGATTGGCATCACAATGAAAAATAAAGAAGATCTGAAGATAAAAGATATATTGGAAGAAGAGTATGAAAAGTCCATGATGAAGGAGAGAGAAGAATTACGCGAACAAGCAAAAGACAATATTTTCAAATTGCAACAGGAAAATAAACGTCAGTATAACAAAGGGAGAAAAAAATCTAGAGTGTACAAAGTAGGAGATCTAGTGGCCATTCAGCGTACGCAGTTTGGAGTTGGGCTTAAGCTGAAACCTAAATTTTTGGGACCCTATAGAGTTGTAAAAGTGTCTCCTAATGACAGATATGCCATTGAAAAAGTGGGCGATCATGAAGGTCCACGCCTAACTACTTCAGCAGCTGATTACATGAAACCCTGGCCCACTGGTCAACAGTAAAAAAAAAAAAAAATGTATATATAAGCCTTTTTTCCCTCTTTCTTTCTTCTTTTTTGTTTGTATTTTCAGATATGTGATAATGTTATGGCCTGTTTACTGATGTTGAAGATGGCGAATTTCGAGGACGAAATTACAGTCAGGATAGCCGATTGTGGGATTGTGCGACGAGCGCGCCAAAGCCTGATACGTCCGCAGCAGTAACGCCACCTAGAGGAAGCGTCCGCTCAGAAGCGACCGCAGCAATGAGACAGATGTTCCCCCAGACACCGAAGCTAGCAGTTGGGCAGACGGCCCATGACTTTTTAGGCAGATGGCCTCTTAGTTGTCGGATATTCTTAATAGTCAAAGATGTTTGTAAATATACTGTAAATACATTAATTTTGTAATTAAACTTAAATTTAAACTTTAAGAGTTATTTATCTTTTACCTTTTACGAACCCACATATATATATATATATATATATATATATAACTATATGTGTGTGTGTTACATGTCTCAGTGCTTAGTTAAGATTTAAAGACGAGCAGGTATGAGAGCAAAGAAACAAGCGTCTTTATTACCGAACAGTCATGATTCGAATGCTATAAGAGATGGCGCAGCAAGTTACAAGTTGCGTATCAACAAATTAATAATTCCTTGATCAGCAATACTCGTAGATTTCATTGCCTTATATGGTATCATTTGATAGGTTATTTTATAGTAAATAGATGGATCACGGCGTGGGAAGATGCATTTAACTGAACTTGCTTAAATTAATTATTTCTGATGCAATGGGCTGAGAAACTGTGTTTTAGGCACGTGAAAAAACACTAGGAGGCGCCGGCCAACCTCGAAGCAATTTCCTCCCTATTCATTTTTTAATGTTACATCCCCCCTCCCAAGAGGACTACATCCTATGCGCCCATAGGGTGTAGGGCATCTAGGAGTATACTGTTAATGAAACCCTGAATTTGGAATAAGCTAGCAACCCTATAACCCAAAATTTCTATCTCCCTACTCGTTATCCATCTATTGTGACATACAAACTAACATACAAAATAACAGAAAATATAAAAACACTTTTAACGTTAATGACTCTTTATCTCAGTCATGATAAAGAGTATAAACGCAATAAGAATAGAGGATCCATTAAAATCAAATTAAACACAATAAGTGATAATCATAATAGAATTATTAATGAGCATTAATACCAAAAATAGAATTATCAATGAGCATTAATACCATATAATAGAATTATCAATGAGCATTAATACCATATAATAGAATTATCAATGAGCATCATTCATCCCATACTAGTTCACAATCATACCCAACCCAATGCTGTACAAAATAATACAACCACAGTTTCCAGAGAATTGTGTGTTCTGAAAAACAGACCTAAAAAAACCAATAATACTATAAACTGCATATTATAATAATTGTATAATGAAAAACACTAATAATAAAATATATTTTGAACTCTAATACATTAACTTGTGTAAGCAGTACGGACTTCAGAACATCAGGGACCCAGGGGTTTACCCTACTCTCTTCATTTAGCTACTGTCGCGAATAAGTTTAAAAAAAAACCCAACATGAAACTACAACATTTCTCGTAAATCATAAAATGATCATCACTAATTTAATTCTATACAAGTTATAAGTATAAGTCATAAGTAGCGCTACTATAATCCAGTGTTTAGAATGCATCAAAAAAATTCTCAAAGTCCTTTTTAGTTACATCTCATAATAAACAAAGAAAATCACAAATTCCTTTTAATTAGCACAACATCCTTTCAATTATGTCTACATAGAAAATAACCCTTAATATTTTCTACTATTTTCTGTGTCTATTGATTTCTAATTTACATTTCATTTCCCTCAAGTATTAAGTACAAATAAACAAATCTGCTCATCCTTATATTCTTAATTCACTTTTCAACTTACAAATACAAAATACAGTCAATTCTCCTGCGTGATCACGCATTTATTTCTTTTGCTCCATCTCAGGATACTTGCGAGAATTTTTCTTGGTGCATGAATCCGGATGAATATATATTTACTCAATTCCAATTAGTTTATCAGAGTGATGTTTTCTAGTGATAATAATTGTATGCTTAAACTTTTTATAGAAAAATATGAAACTTATATGAGAAAGAGTAAAACAACTCTCCTTCAATATCCTAATTCATACAAACAAAAATAATTTTAAAAAAAATCAAGTTTAACATTCATCACAGATTTTATGCTGCCAAAGTTCCAAGTTCTGATTCCACAATTTCTCGCATTATATATAAACATTTAATAATTTATTGTCGGACAGGTATGTTTGAAGATCTCTGGACCAATTGAAAACTATCAGCTGGATTAAAAAATCTTGATCTTGTAGAATGTACGATATCAGTTTTACTTTTAGTCAAATAGTTAGGCCTATCAATTTCAAACGTCACGCTTGATAATTTTTAAATGATTGTATCGGGTTTGTCAAAGGTGAAGTTAATTTTCTGGTATTTGGATAAATAAAAATTTCAATCATTACTTTGTCCCCTTCTTTAAATGGAGAATCTAAAAATTTTTTGTCATATTGGATTTTATTGTTTGTATGGTCTTTGAGTGTTCCCTCATTTGAGTGTTCCTGCTATTTCCCTAGCTTGTTCTAAACGAGGGTAGATTTCTAAATTAGGTAGAGGAAATTTATACGGTACCATACAGTAAATAACTGTGAGGAAATGAAGTTACTTGATGTGGTGTATTATTATATTCTGCGGTTGCTTATTCTAACAATTTTGGCCAAGGCATGTTTGAATGTTCATTAATTTTACATCTTATCCTTTGTATTATTGTGGCTCCTACGCCTTCTTGCTTTCCGTTACATTGAGGTGTCTATGTGAAGAAGTTAGAAGTTGAGTGATACCATTATTCTTAAGGAAATGTTTAAATTTAGTGGAAGTGAAAACTGCATTTCTGCCACCTAAAATTTTCTTAGGCTTGGTAATTTGGAAAATTTGTTTCAAACAATTAATATAGGTATCGGTAGTAGCATTATTATTAGCAAAAGTCCACACGCACCTAATAGTCAGTTATACAATGTAAATATTTTTTGTTGAATGATAATAGCCTAAACCTCCTATGGTATCCAAAGACAATAATTCAAAAGGCTGTTTTGCAGGTGGGAGTGCTTGTAGTAGAGCATATCTTTTTTGGTGACATTTCTTATTCAATTGCACACTTCACAATACTTTACATAATTAGAGACATCAATGGTTATGGATTCCCAATAAAAAAAAGATTATAAAATTTGTAACATTTTTTGAACTCCGGGGAATTTAAATTGTACATGAGCATTTTCCATTAATTTTAATCTTAAGGAGAAAGGCCTGATAATTTTTGTTAATTCTTTTTCTAAATTGTCCATACGTTGTTTATTTTCTTAAATTTTAAATTGAAACATTATCGGATTGTTGTTGAATAATTTCTTCTATATTTAGTAAATTAGAATGGACGAATGTTACTTCCAGGAAGACAACGCTCCATGTCATGTTGCAGCCGCCTCTGTCGAGCAGTGACATCAAGATATGGATGTAAATCGTCTTTCCTGGCCTGCTCAGAGTCCCGACCTATACCCCATAGAACATTTGTGGGACGCGTTAGAGCGGCGTTTGCGGTCCAGGGAACCACGTCCGAAATCTACAGCTGAGCGGGCGACATTCTTGCAGCAGGAATGGACACAAATACCCATTGCTGTGTATCCAAACCTTGTTGAAAGTATACCCAGAAGGGTTGCTAGTGCAATTGCAGCACGTGGGGGATCATCCTCCTGTTAAAGCATGTATTCTTCCCCTTATATCATCACATGTTGCTGTCCGGTCCATTATTGTAGAGTAGTGTATATATAAATTATAACAAAACATACAAAACAAATTAAAACAAAGAACCAAACAGCCGGGATGTAATAAACCAGAAAACGAAACTCGAAACTAACCATGCATACGCGCTGAAACTGCAGACATAACAAGGTGAGCAATACAATTTCTAATATAAGTGGAAGTTCAAAACAAAAATCAAAAGGAAATTTTGTAAGTGAAAGTGTTGGTGGAACAGGGTGTCGTCAGGGAGGAGTCTCACCCAGACAACACAAAATGGTGTTTTCTACGTATATGAGCAGCCAAACGCTAACAAATTTCTCATACATTCCCCCAACACAAAAACACCATTTTGTGGTGTCTGGGTCGTGATCTGACTGGAGTTCAAAATTACGTGGTGTTGTCAACAAATCTTTCCCTTGGGGGATTAATCCAAGACAGTCGTCAATAGCCCATTGTGTTGCTCCAGTACGACGTTAATTAAAATACCTACCTACCTTATCTATCTTTCTATTTTGTTCTTTATGATTAAGGAGAGCGTGAGCAATTTTTTAGCATATTGCTTCTCATACGTTGAAAACGCCATTTTGTGTTGTAGTCGGGGAGACAGCGACACTTTTGGGTCAGTCATTTTACACCGACTGATTTGTGTCACAAAAGTTAGCTAATTTATAGGTAATGTCAAAAATCGAATTCAGCTGGCACGACCGCGGGGGGTGTAGGCTGTGTGTGTGGGGGAGGGGGGTGACGTTCGGAACATGCAAAAATTTTTTTTTCCCCCCATAATATTTTACATCGGTTGAAAATTTGACAGGAGATGGTCATTTAGGTATTAATAAATAAAATAATGTTTAGCTGGCTCGGTAGTGGAGGAAAAACCTTCAGCTGCACGAGTGTAGATACCGCGCACCCACTTCATATCAGGTTAATATAAACTCCTCGCTCGCTTGCCGAAATTTTGGAAAAACAGCTGTCCCTCTAATTTGAGCATCTGCTCTTATAGAAACTTCTCTATCTGCTCTTTGCGTCCCAGTACGCTGTTGCGAAACAAAATGAACGGACCATCTCGCATCGAAAATGTCGCCAGTCAAACCTGTGCATTCTGTGGGAATAAAACAGAGCCTTTAATTTCTTTTACAGAAGAAAATTTGCAAAAATGTATGGAAATATTGAACATACAAATACAAATATTGACGACCAGCTACAGGCCCAACAAGGCTGGTCCTTTGTTTATGAATTCCCTAATTCCCACTGACTATCCAATTGTATCTTAAATTCGTACACTCCCTTAGAATTAACTCTATTTTCTGGCAACGCGTTCCAACTGTCTATTACCCTATTAAAATAGTAGTTTTTCCTTAAATCCCGATTAAAATGTGTCTTATTCAATTTATACCCATGTCCCCTTGTTCTGTTATCCCTATTGAAATTTAAGTCCTCTGTGTCCCCTTGTTTTACAAACTTGAAAAGCTGAATCAAATCCCCCCTCATCACGGATAACGATTTAGCTTTTCAAGATGTGATACTACCAACACGAGTGAACGATTTTGAACTATATCACTCCAAGTGTAAACAGCGATTTACAGCGTTACCGCCTAAATATCGAACATCATCTGATGCTTCTTCTCTGCGTAAGTAAATTCATTATATATTAAACTAGAGAAAATTAGATACATTTTTTTTTTCTGTTCGTTAAGATTGATTTACTTTCGCGCGCGCGATCAGTTGCTTTCCTAGAATATGCACGTTACTTTGCCATCAACCCACGCCGAGAGCTTCAGCCGCGTTTACACCGGAATTATAAACACGCCCCCTCCCTCCAAACATCGAAGACATTCTGAGAAATGACTAAAATTTTACCGTTAAAATCTCGCGTTGGTCTGGCGATTTGGCGTGTTTGTAACATCAAACTCTACTGGTCAAAAATGAACGAAATATTCAACATTTTACTTTTCAAATATATTTCTTTAATTTGTCTTCAGTAATTGTGTATATATATATACACAGTCCAGTCACATTAATGTGACCACCTGTCAAAAGCCAGAATAACCACCTTTGGCAGAGCGGACCGCTGCGAGACGTGCAGGAAGAGAGTCAATTAGGATTCTGATGATGAGTGCACCCAGTGAATGCCAGGAAAACATTCCCCAAACCATATTGCTCGCTCCTCCAGCCTGGATCCTTCCGGCAACTGTTGCAGGGTGTTTTCTTTCAGACGTTTCACGCCGTATAAGCCAACGTCCATCTGTCCGATGGAGCATAAAACTTGATTCATCGGAAAAAGCCACCTGTCGCCACTCTGTGGACGTCCAATTGCGGTACTGGCGTGCCAATTCCAGCCTTCGTCGCCGATGAACAGCAGTCAACATAGGTGCATTAACCAGGCGTATGCTGCGGAGGCCCATGCGCAGCAACGTTCGCTGAACCGTTGTTGAGGATACACTCTTAGTAGCCCCTTGGTTCATCTGGGCTGTCAATTGTTCAACAGTTGTACGTCTATTCGCCCGAACGCATCTCCGTAGCCTTCGTTCGCCTCTGTCATCTATAGCCCGTGGTGCACCACATGTGCCACGCCGCTGATATTGGATAGTGCCATTTTGCCATGCACGGTATACTTTTACCAAGGAGGCACGCGAACAGTTCACAAAATTAGCCGTTTCCGAAATGCTTCCACCCTTGGCCCGAAAGCCAATAATCATGCCCTTTTGGACGTCAGATAAATCGCTACGTTTCGGCATTACTCCAACGATTGAAATGCTTTCCGATGCCCTAGGATATCCTTTATATACACTCCACTGCAATGTGCTGCCACCTGCCTTTTGTGATTTGTTATTTCACGTTGACGTCGAAAGTAGGTGGTGGTCACATTAATGTGACTGGACTGTGTATATATAATTTTTTTTCTATAATTTTTCGAAATTTTTTATACTCTGTCTTTTATGTAGTGTTTAAACGAAATATTAAAAAAAAAATTCTAATTGTTTTAACCAAAAATTAGGAAGACAATTTACAGTACAAACTTTTAGAAGTTAATTAATGCAAAAATGAAGTGATTAGTTATAAGATATTTGAAGACATATCAATTTTGCCCAACGTCAATATTGTGATATTTTTAAATTTTAATTTAAAAAAATGTAAGTTTTGAAAATATAAACTAGTTATTATAATTACAAAATACAATGTATACCTAGAGAAAAAATTTCCGATAAGAAACTTTAAAATTGAAGATTTTAGAATTTTGAGTCCCGGATCCCCTTAACTGAAACATTTAAAAAAAAAAACTAAACACATTCTTCATATCATGAGATGGCCCTGATGCAGACATATCACAGGAAGTTGATATTGATGAATATTCTGAAGAAAGTAAACTAGAAGACGATAATTTCGATATTTCTTTTATAAGAATATTTTAAGTTTTCTTTCAAATTATTAATGTTAGTAATATTCATATGTCATACTAAACCATATTTCCCCGCTTTTGAGATATAACGAAATAAAACAAAAAAAAATTACATTTGGAATGTTTTTCCGATGTTTGTTAATGTTTTCCCAATTAAATCAATTTTACAAAACTGGAGTATGTTATAGTATGAAAGGTAATTGGTAATTTTTTGTTAACGTCGTACTAGAGCAACACAACGGGCTATGGACGACGGTCCGGGATCAGTACCTTAAGGGAAAGATCCGAGGACAACACCTCGTAATTTTGAACCACGGTCAGATGATATAGTATGAAAGGTAAGGTTTAAAAAAAAATCCCATTCCTCTGGCTCGATAGTGGTGGTAATTGGTAATTTTCAGTTAACGTCGTACTAGAGCAACACAACGGGCTATTGACGACGGTCCGGGATCAGTCCCTTAAGGGAAAGATCCGAGGACAACACCTCGTCATTTTGAACCACGGTCAGATGACGAAGCAACACCTGAGCTGGCACCTCACTCTCCAAACTTCCACGCCAACCCAACGTGAGGACTTTCGGCCACGACAGATTTAAGGTGCACCAGCCGCCTCTACACCATACGTTTACAAACATCCATGCCCGGACCCGGATTCGAACCAGGAACCTTCCGATCTAGAGGCTAACACCTTAACCACTATACCGGTTGGTCGGCCGATAGTGGTGGAAAAAACCTTCAGGTTCAAATACAATTTTGCGCGCAACCACTTCATAGCCTCAGTTCATAGCCTCACTACCGAGCCAGTTGAACATTATTTTCTTTATTAATACCTAAATGACTATCTCGTGTCAAATTTACAGCCGGTGTAAAATAATTTGAATAAACGTTTTGGATGTTTCGAACGGCTCAGCTTTCTTAGGAAACCGTAGCTTTAAGGAAAGATCCAAGGACAACACCGCAATCTGACCAAGGTTCAAAATTACGTGGTATAGTCCTCGCTTCTTTCCCTTTAGGGACTGATCCCGGACCGTCGTCAATAGCCCGTTGTGTTGCTCTAGTACGACGTTAACTAAATTTACCATTACCGAGGACAACACCATGTAATTCTGAACCACGCTCAGATGACGACGTAACACCTGAGCTGGCACCCCAATTTCGGAGGATGGAAATGTAACAACGAAACCGCGGTTTAAATATATGGATACGGTTATATTGATCCGAGGATTAACTCGAACTTATGAATACGGCCGTTAGTTTTACACACCTGTTTTGAGTTTTGTACACCTGTATATTGACAGTGCCCGAGTGATTGTCATCATACAGTCCAGATGTCGTGGTTCACACTGATGACATGCGGTTCTTGGATTTCCGGTTTCGGGATACCCTTCGGGTTTAGATCCCGGCATTAGTCCGTTGTGTTACCAGTGTCCTACCTGATTGGTAGCAGTCGGTCATGTGACCCTGCCGAGAAGTGCGTCGCAGCGAAATCTTTGTAGCTTCCATCGGAACAACATGCATGAGACTTTGTTCTCTAGCGGGATTTATTCCCCATTTTAACATATCTATTGTAAATATGTATATAGCACTTGTTCATACGTGTTTGAAATAAAACATAAGAAACAAGCTGGTCCGTCACTCTAACAGAACTTCACAGTTCCAAACAGACGCCAATTCAACAACTACTTTAATTAACATGGGATCTTCATTTGTACCAAACGACCCGAACAATGCTCTGCTGTAAGTTGATTTACATTACATGCACTATCTGCCATTAGGTTACCTTAACACAAAATAGTAAAGGTTAGTTACTAAAATAGATTCAATTCACTCGAATAGTTTTGGAACCATAACGAGAAAAATAATAGTTCCGACGTCTAAATCAGAACAAAACCTCCTGCTGCAAACGTAACTTTAATACAAAAAAAAGCTTTTTGTGCAAGAATCGCATCGTGCTTGGTCTATGGGGACCTGACTTCTTGAGAAATCGTGGGATGTTGTTGGAAGTGGATTTCGTCTACCAGTCTATTTTCTTTGTAGAGGAATACTATCGTATTGGATGGAAGGATTCTTTACAGAATGGAATTTTAATCTTACATCCGAACTGATCACAAGAAAGCGAGCACATTTAAATGAATTTTAAAATGGTACATTTGCACTTGAAGTTTGAATATGAATGACTGATCACTAGGGCAACTTTTTCGTTGCAGTAAAAATGTGAAAAGTTGCATTTATCATTCCCTGAAGTCGCATTTATGGAAATAAAGTTGCATTTATTTTTGAAACCCTAGATTCTAAAATAAATTATTCGTAAAAAATGAAAAAATTCAAAATATATTGACAATTTAAGTCGTGTGCAACAGTATTACAATACATTCTTAAACACAGAAGAACGATGAATGGTCAATCTTTGGCCAGTAATTTATTTAACATTGAAAAACTGCGCGCAACCGCAATCGTATAATGTGCTGTATCGGATAGCAGAAGCGCAAAATCCTCTCGCTCAACATTTAGATTTTAAAACGTCATCTACAAGGCGAACAATATATTGATGATCGACACTCACCTCGCAAACTCTGCAGTCAATTACGCAAGTTTCCACTGGATTATCAAGAGTGCCAACCCATGTGTTAAAGTACTTCTTGCCATTTATTTCACTTTCATCTATTAGGACGAACACCTTTCCATGAACTTCTGGTTTGATCCGCAATACTTCGGCGTTCGCAAAATCAGACACACGTGATCGAAGGGTTGGTTCAGAGAGCAAAAAGTGAAATAGTAATTTCATATTAATTAAATATAAGAAATTGATCCCGGACCATTGTCTATAACCCATTGTGTTGTTCTATAGTACGACGTTAACCAAAAATTACCAATTACCATATTAATAAATTTTAAGCTAAATTTTAAAAAGTTGCAGGTAGTTTCATTTGTTGCAGAAAGTTGCATTTATGTTGCGGTTATAACTCACTTACAATACACCCGATGTAGAATTAATTTTGGTTTTAGTACTTTACATGCAGCGTGTGAAAAAAAGTTGCATTTGTTGCAGAAAGTTGCCCTACTGATAACCTTTATTGAGACGTTCAGTCACAAAACATTGAGACATTTTCCTTTCTCTCTAAACGAGTTTCTGTTTCTATGTGGTAGGCCGACCAAACGGTCTGGGCTTAACGTGTTAGCCTCTAGATCAGAAGGTTCTTAGTTCAAATCCGGGTCAGTGCATAGATGTTTGTAGCAAGAGTATGGTGTAGAGGCGGCTAGTGCACCTTAAATCTGTCGTGATCGAAAGTCCTCACGTTGTATTGGTGTGGAAGTTTGGAGTTGCCAGCTGAGGTGTTGCCACGAAATCTGACCGTGGTTAAAAATTACATGATGCTGTCCTCTGATCATTCCCGTCATGATTGATCCCGGACCGTCGTCAATAGCCCTTTGTGCTTGTACAACGTTAATTAAAAATTATCTAGGTGGTAGTGCCACGGTAGCTCGGTTGGAAGAGTAACGGATCAGTTGTGAATCCAACCAAATACTGTTATGTATAAAGGTGACTGGTGCACGTTAAATCTGTCGGGGCCTCAAGTTGGTGTGGTGTGGAAGTTTGGAGAGTGGGGTGCCAGCTCAGGTGTTGCCCCGTCATCTGACACCGTGTTTCGAAAACACGTGTTCTCTGATCTTTCCCTTTTGGACTGAACAAATGCGACGTTGATTAAGTAGCTACCCACCCGGACTGTCACCAATAGTCCATTCCGTTGCTCCAGTTCGACGTCAAGGCAAGTTCCTACCTACCTCAAAACGGACTAGTAGTAAGGTAATTTTGTAATTTTAGTTAACGTACTAGAACAACTAGAACACTAAGTACTAGAACACTAACGTACTAGAACAACACAAAGGGCTATTGACGACGGTCTGAGACCTGTCCCTTAAGGGGATCCGGAACGCAAAAATCGTTAAATTTTCGAAATTTTTTTTATAATTTTAACAAATTCTCTGTGTTTTTCTGCTTAAAATAAGTCTAAATCATGTTTCTATCTATATTAGAATTTAGAGATATAAAAATTTTTGTGGTGCGTTGTTTTGAAAATCTAACACTCTTGACAGTTGTTGTCATGGCAAAAACATCTGTCCTTAAAACTTTAAATGCGTTTTTCTCCATGATACATTTTTTCAAGATTTCGTGTATTCGAATTGCTATAAGTCGAAAACCGATAAAGTTTAAGGGTTGAAATTTGGAATATAGCTTTTTCAAACATTATGCTTTAATTTTGATTCAGCAAATTTGAAACAAATATTTACTTTTAAAAATATGACTTTAAAAAAAAAAGTACTTTAAAATTTTCATTCAAATTTTTTTTATTTTTTATTAAATTAATATTTTTTAAATTGCTGAATCAAAATTAAAGTTTATAAATTTGTGAATAATTGACTCCAAGAATTTTGAAAATGGATCGAGAATATTTTGAGTTTTCGCAATTTAAAATGACCTCTCTTATTATCAATAAATTTTAATTTAAAATTTTTAAAGAACTTTTGGAAAAATTTTGGGTTGCGATTTCGCTTATTAGTTTGGTGGGTAATCAGTACAAAAAAATTCAAAATTCAAAATTAGTTAATAAAAAATTTTTTTCAATGTGTCCCGGACCCCCTTAAGGGAAAAATCCGAGGACTACACCTCGTAATTTTGAACTACGGTCAGATGACGATAATTAGTAAGGAGTTATATTTTCAGGTCAAATATTTCTAGCAGCAAATGGATCCCAGTCACACAGTATACAATTTCCATTCTGTTCCGTCCTAGAGGGCGAAAATCCCAACTATTCTGGGTAACGTTAGCAGCATCTGCGTCGCTTTCTTCGGATCGTTCTCACATCCACGTAATCCGGTGTCTATCGGAATCTAAATCGGAACAGGAGGACTCATCACCATCAGATTCATTTTCGAATAGTTCTAGGAACACTTTTCCCAAGGACCTCTTCTACGAGTGTTCGTTTTTTATGTCTGATTGGATCGCAAATCGACTGCGAACAACATTGTTGTAATCGGGTAAACAGAAGAGAATGTGTTAGATGTTTTGACAACGCAAAATCTATATTGATTTTGACACAATTCATCACATTTCTACTGTGCTAGCAGAAATACACGACATTGCTCGGCATGAAGCGGTTAAATGTTGATTGAAAACGGATCAGATGAATCACTTCTTTTTCATACAAAAGTACAAGGGATCGTTTAAAGGCACGGAAAGTAATTTTTAAACATTGGTTTCAGTTTTTAATACGCCAACCAACCGGTATAGTGGTTAAGGTGTGAGCCACTAGATCGGAAGGTTCCTGGTTCGAATCCGGGTCCGGGCATGAATCTTGTAAGCGTATGGTGTAGAGGCGGCTGGTGCACCTTAAATCGGTCGTGGCCGAAAGTCCTCACGTTGGGTTGATGTGGACGTTTAGAGAGTGGGGTGCCAGCTCAGGTATTGCTTCGTCATCTGACCGTGGTTCAAAATGACGAGGTGTTGTCCTCGGATTGTCGTCAATAGCCCGTTGTGTTGCTCTAGTACGACGTTAACTAAAATTACCAAATCAGTTTTTAATACCTTTCACAGTTTGGAGAGTGGGGTGTCAGTACAGGTGTTGCCTCGTCATCTGAACATGGTTCCAAATGACGTGGTGTCCTCGAATCTTTCCCATTTTGATTGATCCCGGACCGTCATCAACAGCCCGTTGTGTTGCTCTAGTGGGATATTATTTATAAAATGCCTTCTACGATTTACTTGGGTTGCACATATGTATACAGAATCCCTTCATCCATATAAGGGTCATAGTGGTTCAGTGGGTATACGTGATCTTGTCCTCGGTTCTTTCCCTTTGGGATTGATCCCGGATCGTGTTCAATAGCCTGTTGTGTTGTGATAATACGACGTTGTTAAAATACCTTTTACGATTTACTTCGATTGCACACATGTATACAGAATCCCTCCATCCATATAAGGGTCCGCCGTGGTTCAGTCGGTATGCCCACTACGCAAGCAACCTCCGAGTTGTACGTTACGCAGGTTCGTTTTTTGTCGGGTGCATTCTTTCCTGGGTGTATTTGTCTCTTCTGTGTCTGTCTGTCGACCCACCGGGCATAGTGGTTAAGGTGTTAGCCTCTAGATAGGAAGGTTCCTGGTTCGAATTTAGGTCCGGGCATGGATGTTTGTAAGCGAATGGTGTGGAGGCGGCTGGTGCACCAAAATTCTGTCGTGGCCGAAAATCCCCACGTTGGGTTGGTGTGGAAGTTTGGAGAGTGGGGTGCCACCTCAGGTGTTGCCTCGTCATCTGACTGGTTCGAAATGACGTGGTGTTGTCCTCGGATCTGGATTGATCCCGGACCGTTAATAGCCCGCTGTGTTACTCTAGTACGACGTTAATTAAGAATTACCATTACCGTGTCTGACGCAGCATGGCCAAATAGAACACTTGTGCCATAATACTCCGAAACAAGCAAACAATCATACATTCATTAATATAATCAATTTCACGATCCATTCCTTCTGAGAGACAAAATTTTATACGCTATCTACCAACAAATAATTGGACACCTGTGATAACAATGGAAAACGAAGCTTCTTCACCTTCAATAGTGGGTAGGGCCACCACGAGCGACTATTACAGCTGGTATGTTCCAATCGGCTTGGAGAAGACAAGTAAGTTACGTCACCGAAGACGGACGGTGGGGGCACTCCTTCAGTCGACGCTCCAACTCGTCCCAGAGGTGCTCGATCGGGGTAAGGTATGGGCTCTGCGCGCAATCAGTCCATTCGATGGACAACATTGTCATCATACTGAACCATGGTGGACCTCGCCACATGACAGGTGGCATTGTCATTCTGAAAGTAACATGGGACCAACACGTAAAACTGCCACAACGTAGGAAGCGCATGGTCATCCAAAATGGAGCATTAGGTCTCGGAATTGACACTACCTGGATTTACGACACAGGGTCCCGTGCCATACCAGGAGAAACATAGTCGATTGCAGGTGTGTCCAATTATTTGCTGGTAGATAGTGCACAAAGACGACTGCTACAGAAGTCGATTGGTGTGATTACAGATGCCCCGTGAGTTCATCTCTAATATTATAAGAGTGTTTGTCTGTCTGTTTTTTTCGCGGCCGCAAAATCCTGACGATTCCATGGTACTTACAGCAATGAGATTTGGCACACAAGTCGTCCAAATTTTTTGCAATTTTTGAGGCGCGGCGAAATTTTAAAATTTAATCTAGAAGATTTTTAAATGAATTTAATAGTTTCATTCTCTACCTGGTTCTTCGTCCGGACGAAAGAAGAATAGCCCCAATCTTGACTTTTCTACCCACTTGACCATGCCAAGTTTTTTTTATCGCTTCGGAGAACGCTCAGAAAATTATTTTTTACGTTTCCGCTTTGATTTTGCGCGGAGAAATGTTTATCCAGCCAGACGATAAATATTTTTAACTATAGTCACACTTCTTTTTTCTATCTCCATGACCGTTAAATATAGAGTAAAAATTTCAACGGATTTGAAATCGGCGCAAAATTTCAGTTTAGATTGTTACCTAAAAATATGATCTTCTTTAAATAACTAATTTTTAAATGGAATGTATCATCAAGGGATTTGAAATCTGCGGAAAATTTTACACCAGATTAATACCTTACATCACGGCGTTGCCTCTGGTTTTGGTTTGCTCTGCAAACCAACACCACGAGCACGGGCAACGCCGGGCTAGCCACGCAGTGGCTAGTTTTAAATAAGAATGAGGGATTTCCGGTCAATATTTTTAACTTGCGGTGCTGTTGTACCAGGGCTGCGATATTTTCAAATGTCATCGTCATTATGAGAGGACTGCAAATTAAGTTATTACGGCCTTCGTGATTAATTTTGCAACGATCTAAATCACGCCTCCTTTCCTCTCAAGTCTACCACAAATCTGCTTATACGTGTTCTCTTTCAGATGAAGACCAAGATGCACCAAGATTTCATGTTCTTGATCGTATCAGAACACAGGCACTGCCGATTCATCGATGTTCGTCTATTAGAACAGTAGCCACCAGAACTCAAGAACAACTGTTCTTATAAACTATCCGTGTTCGTAATCACCTATCGGGAGATCATTACAAATTTATTTTGAAAAAACCGTTTTCTTAAAAATTCCACTCAGTGACACATGGCATAACTGAGCTCGGTTTTAAAATAAATGCCACCAAGGCAGAAAAAGCAAACTCAATCGCTTGCAATATTTCAAAAAACAGGAAGTTAATTTTACAGCGCTTTGGGAAAAAAGACAGTCACTGCTTTCAACGAATGTTTGACAGGTTTCTAAGTTTCATAAGAACGACTTCAACTTGTGTAGCAAACGATCTCAATTTTCAACTGTCCTTGTTCAAATGCTTCCTAACTGTGATATTATTCTAAGATCAGTTGTCTTACTTAAAATTCGCTTCACTTCAACAGATATTCAGTTTTAAATTAAATCTTCATTTCGAAGATTTGGTTCCTAAATCGAAATTTGACTATATAGTACATTTGACTACATCTTTATGAAATACAACTTCCTATAATACCCATGAAACATAAAAATCAAATGTAAATGTAATTGATTTTAATCGTCTTGTAATGAAAATCTATGTCAAAATTTAGTAATATCTGACTTATAATGGGTACGTTTTGATTAAAAACGTTACCTATCTCATTTTAAAATGATTTTTATTTTAAATTTACCGATCTTTTTAAAATAGGAAGTTACACATCTGTTTGAAAAGGTTTTGTTTTGTGTAGTTAATATTTATTTTTATGAAAGAATTCTACAAACCATTACGTATTAAACCAAAGACTTGAGGAAAGTTTGTCGAAATATATTGGGTCACATCCGGAAAGTTCTGCGCGTTTTTTAAGATAAATTTAAACGAAGCAGTACAAAAACACAAATTTTTTTTATTGAATCACATGAGCACAATTGTTCTATGACTTTTTGCCATCTTTCCTACATCTGAAAAATTCCTTTTTTTTTTTTTTTAATTATTAGGCTTATTTGTAAAGAAATTATCGAGGTGCTGTTTGACAGTCTCCAAAGAATTTGAACTCCAGGCCGTTCAGAAAATTTTGAAGTGACCTGAATTGGTGAAAATCTGAGGAGGAAGGTCTGGTGAATAGGGGGGTTCACACAAAACATTTCAGCCATACTCAATAAGTCTTTGTCTGACAATCAGTGAAATGTGGGGCCGCGCATTATCATGCTGGAAGAAAAACACCTCGACAATGGGTGAGTTCTGGCCGCTTTGCTTCGATTTTTTCTTTTAATATTGCCATTTGATAACTGTTTTTTTTAAAGAATTTACTGTCTGTTTGTATGGCAACAATTCATAATAAATAATTCCTTTCTAGTCCTACCATACAGAAAGCCGCTTACATAGGTTGGTTGTCCAGAGCGGGCATCATCTTCGAGGCTGAAATTTCCACGCTTAAATTTATCAATCCACCTTCGAACTATGGCCTCAGAAATGGCACAATGTCCATATGCATCCACACATTTGGAGAGCAGTCCGACTAGCAATTTTTCTTTTCTTAAAATAAAAGAGCATAATACGACGGAAATGAACTTTCTGGTTCTCCATTCTTAACACTGCAGTGAAAAAAAAATTATGCCACAACACATGCTATTATTATGCAGTGTAAGCAGAAAGACCGAACATCTGCTTCAATCAAGGTCACTCCTTAGACGTAGCAAAATAGTAATAACAAAGCTAGCTTCTATTTGAAAACGCGCAGAACTTTCCGGATGATCCAATACATATGCCGTTCAGAAATTACCCTTGCTTAGTGATATTTTTCAGAAAGTTAAAAATAATTCATTAAAATAGAAATCCCAAATAACGTATTCATACAATGTAAAATACTAGAACTCATAAATACAAAATGAAATACCGGTCATTGCAAAATTGCAGAATTCTGATAAACGAGATATATTAGCAAGTGGTGTCTGATTTTCAACTTCCGAGTATATTAAGAAAAGAGCAAACCGAGAAAAGGCTTCTGAAAAATATCGATAAAGACAATGATTTATGTGCGAAACGAACACATATATATTTAATAATTGCCGTTGCCAGAAAACGAATAATAAAATTACACTTTTACGAACAAAGAGTTTTTCGTTTGGGCTTATCGTGTTCCATTACAAAATGCACGTTATGTAAAATTAAGTATTTGAAGTATCCTTTTTCTCAGTCAAATATTCATAAATTCATATTGTGAAAAAAAGTTTTGAATAGTTGAAACATAAGTATTATAATTCAAATTATTTAAATATATAATTCTTTTGGAAAAATTGTTTTTACAGCAATATTCAGCAAGGTAAGAGAATTTGAATTCCTAAGAATTCTCCATTAACAATACCCCGCCCCCTAAAGAATAACTCAAACTTTTATACATTGCACGATTTCTATTAGTATGCGTGACAAGAAAATATAAAAATGCATACCTCTTTTATTGTAGGTTTTTAAATAAAATATTAAATCACTCGTATATAGATTTTAATTTCCTGCCTTCAAACGTTAAGTTTCTTGATTCATTTAATTATGAAATTCTTCCTACGCAACGAAAATCTATTCCCCTCCGTAGCAGTTTTAATTAACTCATGGATTTTTATATTTCTATTAAATGTTGTCAATTCAATTTACAGAAACACAAAGTACCTTTCCTTCGACTGATATTACATATCCAGCCTACACGTTTCTGTGAAACTGTTTTCACAGCTAGGATATTTGGTAACAGTGAAACTTCGTTCTGAAAATCTAGACCTATATTTTCCTCCCGAATTTTGAATGTTATACGAACGAATAAAATTGAAGAACTTATTTATCCTGGAAACCATTGTTCTGCGGTTAGCGGAATGATATCTGCTGAAATATTGAACTCTAAAACCGAATTTGTTTGCTTATATCTATTTCAATTTACCCGAAACCATTTCAGAAGTAATTTGTAGACGCGTCTTTGTTGAAATATCTTCAAAATTTATAGTACTCCAAATTTCTTAAATTAAATTCCTGTAAGTTTAACATTTGTGTAAAATTTATCTATACTCCTTTGTGATGCTTTGGAAAATATTTCCTAGAAACTATACGAGGAATATCGATGGAAGCTTTATCAATTGTGTAGCGTTGTAGTACAATTTGTATTTTATCTAGTTGTTAATTAGATTCTTATCTAATTTTGAGCTTTTATAGGATGTATATAATATTGAAAAATGAAATCCTTTTTAATTAAAAAAAATAAGAACAGTTAATGTCTTTCAAAATGTCATTTTAAAATGTATTGTGCTATGTTTATAAAACTCTTAAGTTTATGAGCAAAACATCAGAACCAATTTTGCCCTAATGTAATTTTTTGTATCTCATAACCTAATTACACAACATAATTTAAACTTTGTACACTTATTATACGACTCATTAACTGTTAAATGAATTGTTTTCAAAATCTTAATTAAAAGTTTTCTTTTTTTACTATGATATTCTGGCATTACTATAGTGAAAAAAGATTTAAACATTTCGAAATTTATAACAAATATGTGTGACCGTATCAGAATATTTATAAATTACTTTACAGCTATCATATAGGTGTGTTCAAAGTTTCATTGTTGTTAAGGTATTATGTTTTTAGGTATCTCTCTTGGGGACAGTAAAACTATAAAAAGAACGCTAGGACAAAATTTGTTCGTATAAATAAATTTGTTCATAAACATAAAAAGAGTTAATTGAGAAACCTTAAATATTAATTCTTTTTTGACTATCGTGCTATAAAAGCTCTAAATTTGAAAATGATTTACCGAAAAATAAATTTAGTACAGAGCTTTGAAGCTTTTACTTCTTTTCATTGAAATTTGATTTTAAGATTCTACCGTTTGAAAAGAGTCCAATTCAAACGGTTTTTGAAGTCCTAACTCATGAGTAAATGAAATTATGAGAAATGCTTAAAGTCATTTGGAATGCCTTAATTAATAAAAGAATGTCTTAAGATATCTGACTACGTTTAAAAGTCAATGTTTGACTTAAATGTCATACTGACTTTGATTTAATATTCTTAATAGTTAGACACTTCTTTACAAAACTGTTTTCTGTTTTTATGTGTGTTGAATAAAAGTGGAAATAAAGCAAATTGAATAGACTAGGGGGCTGCCGCCCCCTGCTCGCTGCCGCTCGCCAACCACAGAACTGCTTACGCAGTTCCTTCAGATCGCATTGCTAGCTCATCGGACTCTCAAGTATTTTATAGCTCTATCATTATCACAGAAAGAATAGCATCATTGAGTGAATTCATTTACAGTAAAAATATATCTGGGATATAATATAGTATGTACAAACAGGGTGCCAAATAAAAGTCTAACCTATAATATTTACACGTTGCAAAGAGTGTCAACTTTGTTACTTCTATGAGAGCAATCTTTCTGATGTAAAATAATTCCTAATCTAAACTATAATTTTACACATTGCAAACAGTAAGCAACTTTTATCCTTTTCTGAGAGCAGTGTGCTAGAGAATGAAAATATTGTTCCTATAATGCGTAAGCGAGTAGCTCAACAGCACAGCGAAATACTCGACACCAGGATTCGTAAGCAAACGGATCATTGCCAATGGGGAGAAAGAAATAAAGACCCTTTTTCCGCCACGCATAAGCGTTTCTCTCTATACTAAAAAAAGTTACCGCCGCCGCAGGATTGAAAACTGTGTTGTTTAGCTCGATTCTTAGACGGTTTCCCGAGAAAGTACTGATCGAAAAAACAAAAAAAAATTTACATGGTTTGTTCTTAATTGTATTCCCTGGACAATTATTAAGATTTTTTTTCCGATTTACTATTAGTTTGGGGTTTATTAAGTGTTAAAATTGAAGAAGCGAAATTTCTTCCGCGTGTGAGCAAAACACATACAAATTTTCAGTCTTCAGCCGTGAGTTTTTTTTTAAAGAGTACCTCTCAAAGTAAATTTTTGCAGCTCGTCGATTTTTTTTTTTAAAATTATAATTTGGTTCTTGATAATAGTTTTTTGAAATTCGGGAAAAATCGGGACATTTTTGTTATTTTTTTTTAAACTGCCGTATCTATATCTTATTACTATTAGTTTTTAATTTTTAAAATATCGCAGTATACCTCAGAATGTACTCTTTCTTACTGTACTGTTATTTTTGAAATCGGTTAATAATTAAATTGGATGCGATCAAAAGTGGGTCACACAAAATTCGGAATCTTTGGATATTTTCGCTACTTTTTGTTCACACAAACCGTTATATCTACAACAAAAACCATTATTTTTTTTAATTTGAGAACATCACTGAATACATTACATTACACTCTTTCTTATGGCACAATTATTTTTTAAATTGGTTAATAAATAAAATCGATGCAATTAAAAGTTGGTCAGACAATTTTCGGAACTTTCAGATTGTAATTTCCGATACAAAACTAAAACTGTCATACCTATATCGTATTACTATCAGTTTTTAATTTTGAAAATATCGCAGTATACCTCAGAATGTACTCTTTCTTATGGTACAATTATTTTTAAAATTAGCTCATAAATAAATTCGATGCAATCAAAAGTGGGTCACACAAATTTCGTATTTTTTATTTCGCTTAGCAAATTCGTGGAGCATTGTATTCGCGGAGGGTGGTATGTTTCACTATCGGGTTTGCCAGATATCAAATTTATCGTAGCAGCAATTGCCATAAAAACGATTCCTTTTTATTTGGCGAGGAAAAAGGCTCGCTCTTTAACCTGTGTTCTCAGACGGTTTACCGAGAAAGTACTAAGTACAGATCGTAAAGTTTGGAGATTAACACGGTTTACTTAAAATTGTACAGGGAACAAGATGTAGAAGATTTTTTAATCATGCGGTTATCAGATCGTAATTTCCGATACAAAACTAAAACTGTCATATCTATATCGTATTACTATTAGTTTTTATTTTTGAAAATATCTTAGTATACCTCAGAATGTACTCTTTCTTACGGTACAATTATTTTAAAAATTGGTTCATAAATAAATTCGATGCAATCAAAAGGTGGTGACACAAATTTCGTATTTTTTATTTCGCGGAGCTAATTCCGCACGCATATGAGGGTTGTATTTTTGACTATTGGGTTTGCCAGATATAAAATTTATCGTAGCAACAATTTCCATAAAAACAATTTCTTTTTATTTGGCGAGGATAAAGGCTCTCTTTTTTCCCTCAGTTCTCAGACGGTTTACCGAAGAAAGTACGAAGTACAGATCGTAAAGTTTGGAGATTAACACGGTTTACTTAAAATTGTACAGGGAAAAAGATGCAGAAGATTTTTTACTCATGCGGCTATTAGTTTAGGGTGCATTAAGTGTTAAAGTAAAAAAAAAAATGAAATCACTTGCGAAAGAAGTATTGGTTTGCGTAGCAACAAAATGGATTGCGTAGCAATCCCCAGTGATAGGCGCGCGTAGGCGAAAAGGTCGCGAAGCCCTCGCTGTGACGTCATGGACCGTAAAGTGAAATCAGGATAATACGAATTGTTCAGATAGTTTCACTCTGCGAAAGGAATGTTGGTTTGCGAATCAAACCAAATTGCGTAGCAATCCGTGCCAGTGTTCCGAAACACTTGCGCTTGGACTTGCATTGTATTGGGTTGTCAGCTGAGCCACTGTCTCGCCCCGACTTTGCTTTACCAAGCGGGACAGTCTCCGACGTCCTTTTTCTTTGATGACGCGTGGACGACCAGCTCCTTGGCGTCTACTGCTGGTATCACCGTCATTTATCCACTTTGCATGAAAACTAAACAACGGCAGATCGTGAACAACCTACCAATCGTGCAGTTTCGATGACACTCGTTTCGAGTCTTCCAGCCATTACGATCCGCTCTCTATCAAATTAGCTTCGATCAGCAGCCTTTCCCACCACTCGCGTAAGAAAGTGCAAGAATGATTACTTACCATCTCCAGCAGCAGTTAGGGCATCACAATGCGTGATAAATGACCAAAATATCGAAAATATTTTTTTATATATTTCTATGGCTATGAAAGCTATGCTTAAAATTTTTGACCTGAACTCAATTTATTTTTTTTGATATTTGAAGTTTTCTGAGCGATGTCAGACTCAAATTTGCCAGCTTTCGTGACGGATTAGTTTCCAAATATAATTGTGGCACGTTGAAAACACTTCAGACCTTTCATCTTCCAATTTAGTTTGACATCAAAACACTTTTCTTTGTTAACTGACTATAGGAGAACCTATTTTCGAAACACAACAATGTCTGTAAAATATAAAATTGTACAGCAAAAAATCAAACTAGCAAAACTGATATGAAAAAAAAAAAAAATTGGAAGGTGTTGTATATAAAGCCGGTCATTTCTAATACAATTAATATTTTTATTTTGAATCATTGCATTGTATTTTAAAACTTTTTTGAGAATGTTTAGTACAATCAGCTAAATTGCCTGTTTTTTGTCGCGTTAATCATATTTTCAATTATATGAAAAACAACAATATTTTATGATCATATTCAATTCTGATCATATTGAATTAAAATTTTGTTTAAGTATACGTAAGAAGTTGAAAAATAACAGATTAAAAAATTAGAGCTCTACAAGCATTAGAAATTTTTGTTGTCTTTAAAAACTTAAAATGCATTTTTCTCAGACTTTTATTTTGGTGATAGTAACTTTTCCATTCCCTAAGGCTTTTTTTCTGTTCATGGTAGAGTACTGAAATTTTTTATATATCCTTGTAAATATATATTCTTTAAATGTTAGTTAGTATTTTGTGTCTTAATACTATAGCTATTTTTTTTTAATGTCAATGTGTATAGATTTAGAATTTTCAAGGTTTTTCCAGTGTTCTGGTACAAAAAACCCAAACCAAGTCCAACAAAGAAACATATTTTATAAATACTAGCTCGCATTTAATTCTAACTATCCAACAGTTATAAAAAACCCACAAATAGTAAAAAATATTGAAAATTGATTATTTTATAAAACTTTAAAAAAACTTTAAAAATAAGAGTTTTTTTTTATTTTAAAAATACGGTTCAACTAACTGACTTAATTTTTTGAAATATGATTATAAATATACTTGAACAAAAATAGCTATTTACACTTTGTTTAATTGTCTCTAAAAAATTTTTTAGGGAAAAGTGTACTGGTGATGCTTTAAATATTATTTTCGCTTAATCACGTGCCCTCCACGTCATCCAGACGAGTTTATTGAAAAATCTGGGTATGGTCATAATGTTTTGGGTCGTCAGTGTAAGTTGCTTGACCTTAAAAAGCAATAGTACATTTCAACCATTTTAAAAAAGAAGACTCCAATGTAGTCATAGATACTTTAAGTCCTAACTCGAATTATGTAGAACATTTAGTCGCTATACTCGTATGACACCGAACCTTCTGATATACTATTCTCAACGTGCTTCGGTAGGAAATTAGAGAAAATGGAAAATATTTATAGCACAGATATCTCTAAAAGTCTGACTACAATAATCCTGCAATTTAAAGCTGGTTCTCATATTAGAAACTATTGAATTTCTGACTGTCAATATATTTGGTCTGAATATGCACGCAAAAAATCATTCATTTTGAACCTCGCGATTTCATACTGTGAGTTTAAGCGACATCGTTGGCTCAGGGTACAAACTCAATAATTCAAATATTTTCATAGACATCAAAAGCTTATTTTCATAACGACTTGGGCAACTTTTTGCAACAATGCATGTCAAGTACTAAAACCAAAATTCCTCCTTTATGGGGTGTATTGTAAGCGAGTTATAACCGCAACATAAATGCAACTTTCTCCATAATTGCAACCACCTGTAACTTTTTAAAATTTGGCTTAAAATAAATTAATATGAAATTACTATTACATTTTTGCCCTCTGAACCAACTCTTTGATCATGTGTGTCTGATCTTGCGAATGCCGAAGTATGGCGGATCAAATAAGACATTCACTTAAAGAAGGTGTTCGTCCTAACAGACGAAAGTGAAATAAATGTCAAGAAGTACTTTTAACACATTGGTTGGCACTCTTGATAATCGACTGCTGAGTTTGCGAGGTGAGTGTCGATCACCAATATGTTGTTCGCCTGGTAGATGACGTTTTAAAATCTCTGAATGTTGAGCGAAAGTATTAGGTGCCTCTGCTATCCGACACAGCACATTATATGACTGCGGCTGGCGCAGTTTTTCAATGTTATAGAAATTACTGGCCAAGGATCGGCCTTTCAATGTTCTTCTGTATTTCAGTATGTATTATAACACTGTTGTACAAGACTAAAAATGTCAATATATTTTGAATTTTTTTCATTTTTTATGAATAATTTATTTTAGAATTCAGTGTATCAAAAATAAATGTAACTTTATATCCCTAAATGCAACTTTAGAGAATGATAAATGCAACTTTTCCCATTTTTACTGCAACAAAAAAGTTGCCCTAATGATTAGGGATTAATTAGGCACATTGTCACATAGTGTAATTTGTTGAAAAGATGCATCGCACAACACAGAACGTTTAATATTTGTATTTTTGAGACAAAATTGAATAGTTACTCTCATTTGGAATTGTAAGCTTATGAATATCTGCTCTGAGCCGAAAATATAATCTTAAATACATATAACAGCAACCCGTTTTGTGTCACTTTTCTCAATCCCGTTAAATTACAGTTTACTTCCACATTTGACTGAATGGATGGATTTTTAAACCTTTTTATGAAAACAATTTTCTTTGGTTAACTCGCTTTTAATTTAATGTGATTTGAGTTTATATGAAGAAATTGTCAAAACAAAGCTCTCTGAAACCAAACTTTGTCTTTCTCAAAAATAATGATGTTTTTGAATGACGTCTGGTGAAAAGTTTTGATGTTTGATATGTTATCGCGCATTATTGTTCTATTAAATGTGTTATTAATTTTCCTTTTTTTTTAATTTAATTATTTAATTGTATAATTTAATTTCCTTTTGAACTAAAGTTAGAATATTTTTATATCAATGTGTGGAAATAAATAAGAAAAAATCGACTGAACTTTATCTGGTGCACTTTTTAACCATATTTTACTTAAATATGTTTTACAGGCTAAAAGATAGTAGTTATAGGAGTGAAAAAAAGAGAAGTTAAAATACCAAAAATAACCTGTATCTGTGCACATATTGTGGCTCAGGTTTACCTTGGACCTGGGGCAGAACGGACCATTTTGACTTTCTAAGGATTTTTTTTTGTTATCATTTTTTATAATATATTTTTTCAGGAATGAATATCACTATTTAAAAAACAAGAATTGAAAGCAAGTGTTTCTTCAGTTTCAGCACATTCTCTTTTATATTTTATTTTTTACAGCTTGTTAAATATTCAGTGTTCCATTCTGCCTCGGGTCCCCTTACATAAGTGCTGGTTCACGTTAAATCTTTAGGTTTGTAATACTGCCTTCTGCGCATGTTCAGAGTTGACTCTACTGTGGTCACGTTACTTAAGTTTGATCTGGATAGCGCCATTTTTCTTAATTCAAATTCAATGTTAACATGGAGGGGGGGGGCAGAGAGAAAGGTCGGAAGAGAAACGGGCTACTGCGAATATGAATTCTACCCAAGACCGTATTGTACAAAGCGGGGTGTTGCACGTTAAATCTGTCGCGGCCTCAAATGTCCTCACGTTCGCGTGGTGTGGAAGTTTGGACATTTATGATTCACAGAGAGGCCAACCTGCGATGTAAGTTTTTAGTAGTATCAAAGGAAAAAAAAATCAGTAATTTTAAGAATTTTTCGGTAGTCAAATAAAAATGTAAGAAATCGGCTTTGATGAGACGCATATAATAAAATTATTTTATTACGAATTTGAAATATACATGCAACATGTTATATTATTTATAATTAGTAAGGTATACATACACATACACGAAAACACATATATAGAACCGATAATTGTGTAAGAAAAAAGTATATCACATTACTAAAAATTGAAAAATTGGTTCATAAAAAACATTTAATAAATAAATTTAACCACTCTTTTCTTCCATTAACCAAATAAAAATAATAAAAATGACAAAATACAGAAATAAGTAAACTGATTGATGCGTTGTGAAAAATAAATAAAATAGTATATTTCCGTAGAAAAAATCGATTCCGTAATCCGCTGTACCCGATTCGCTATGTAGAAACTACGGAGAATCCGTAGTAGTTGGCATCTCTGACGTTCTATACGTTGCGTCGTTCAATCTATTTATACAATTCTCTTACGTGTCACACAAATAAGACGTTATTTGTAATCGCGCTTTGGCAACACTGTCCGATAGTATGTTTACCACGAAAGCTCGCGCCTCTATTGAATTTATATCGTTATCGGCCTTTTTCAGAGCTAACAATTATAATTCAACACTATGCTTACGCTACAACTTTCGACAACAAACTCAATGAATATGTGTTGGGGTGACTCGAGTGCTGTGGAAATGTACACGCAAACAACATGCTGGGTATTCGATATCCAAAGCAGCGCTCACATTTCGAGTTAAAATTCGCTCAAAGTTTTCATTTGAATTCAAAATTGTTCGAGTATTGATTCCAGAGGTACTATTTAACTTCTGTTTTTCAAAAAAATTTTACTTAAAAATTTTTTTTTTTATAATATTTTTTTTATAATCAATCTTATCTGCTAGGACACTTGTTTTCATTGATGCGAGCAAGGTTCGCAAGAACCAATGAGCATTCCTCCGGGGGTGGCGAGCAAGGGTGGGCCCCCTAGTAAAATGATACAATTGCATACACATCCTCTTTTCACCACTTACACTTTCTACGTAAGGATTTAGAACACAGTATCGCTATGCACATGTCTGTGTTTCTTTCAGTTCGTATGGTGATGAATGCGCAAAAATGTTATTGTCGCTAAAGACAGCGAACTATGATAACACTCTTTTCTTATAAATAAAATGAGACGGCTTTCATGAATTAACTACCAAGATGTTTCTTTAATAATTTATTTACATTTTATATGCATATCTTAACTATTTACAATCACCACTCATTTCAAGAACTCACAATCCAAACAAAATGCGAACACTTCTATTTTTCGAGCTTCCTGTTGCCAGTCCTCTCATAACAAAGTATAAAAAACAGAATAAGTGGCTTTTCGTTTCCATGGATATGCGACAGTTATACGCAATCGAATAGAAAGAGAAACAAAATCTAAAAACATATATTCATTTGTATATCATATTCAAAAATAATAGAACTGTTCAAGGAGCATACAAGCCACCTTCTCGGAGATATTTAAAGAGAATTTTCACACTTCATTTCTGAAAACAGTATCAAAATATTCTGCTTTACCATTATTGCTTTAGTCAGACCTCACGCTCACTTTTTCTGTTTTTCTTCATATGTCGTGTTCTGATCCATAATAAATGCAGGAGTGAGATAAAATGGATGATAGAAGTATCTAATAATTGCTAACGCACTAATTTACTTCACAACTGCAATTCATTTTTAATTACGATTAATTTTCGTAAAACTACTTCAAAATATTTTTCACACTCGTCCAATTGTTGAGACACATAACTTAAACAATACAACTCTTAATCAACAATATTTATTTAATGGTAGAACCTTGTTCCCTCACTTATATTGAAGTGTGAATGCTGCCTGTAGAAAATAAGAAAAAAATAGTATTACTTTATTCCCAATTGTCTATGAATAATTTATGTCACAATATATCTTGTTTCTGAACTTCAAAGTGTTGATAGAACTCATCCTAAAAGTACCGCATAATATTAAAAAATTAAACACTAGAAGCGTATCTCAAAAAGTTACAGGAAAGATGCTGATAAATAAAATTTTAATCTGAAATGGTGTAGGAACTGAAAATTAGTTTCCTGGTTTACTTACTTGAAAGCTCAAAGCCTAAACTACTTCAAATTCCACTAAGATATCATAGTCTAGTTTTTCTATTGAGGGTTCCAGTTCTCTCGTAGAGAGCAAAACTTTCTTTAATTAAACACTGTTCAGATTGGTGAATATTTTATTCTTAAATGCAATTGTAATATAATTGCGAAAAGAAAGGATGGAGAGAATCAAGTAGAGAAAGATTCTTCGAGCGTCCAGGTGTCGCGAACCCTATGTCCTTCAGATGCAGTAAAGCCCATGGGATCACTAGGGTACATCGGATTCTTGAAGCCCGTACACACTTACAGAACCCCCGAGGATTCAAGTTAATGTAGTTTTTAGAATAATGATTCAATCGTAGAGAAAAAATAGATGGAAATAATATACAGTAAACAATTTCCGAATCTCGCGTCGCGAGCAACTCCTTTGAGTCTGAACTTTAGGAAGGATCATTTGCACGGAAGTTACCTACTTCATTGTGTCACACACCACGGGCACAGGCAACGCCGGGCTAGCCAAGCAGTGGCTAGTACCGAATATATTGCGATTGGTTTTTGTTTGGCGCCAGCTGCTTAGAGAATATGTGAAATAGAACGTCCTCTGAAGGTAGTGTTCGTCTAGATCAGCCCAACCTTTTAGTAACACTTGAAATTTTTAGAAATGTTTGGCATACCACCAGTCTTATATTTGTTTTAGAAACATATATCTACTGTCAGAAAAGTGCCCAATGGCTTGTTTTATTTCATTAAAATTCTTAGAAAGCTTCATATTTTATTATTAATGCACTTGTATTTCGTATTAATGATGTTTTAATAAAGGAAAAAATTAAACGATTATTGAAAATTACCGTTTTAATTTTTACTCACAGTTCTAAAAACAAATCATTTTAAATAATTAGTACAAACTAAGCAAAAGATCAACGTAATCAAAATTTTTTAGTTATTTTAAAAAATTTTAAAATTAAAAAAAAAAAAAAAATTGTGCGAAACTTGTTGTTGTTTGTCTTTTATTAAAATATAAATATCAGGAGCAATGGAGCTTAACTTCACTCTTCAGCCCTCTTCAACACTTACTTTGTTTCTATATTTATTTTTTACGTACAAAAGTTCAGAAAAACCACTCTCACACAAGTAACTAGTAACAAATGGCATAAGAAATAGCATAAAGTGGTTGTACATACTAAAAAATCGAACAAACTTCGTAGAATATTTGGGTCGCTCGTATCATCCTTGCGTACCACCTGAAACGTTGCTGCGTACCACCAGTGGTACGCGTACCACCTGTTGGGAATCCCTGGTCTAGATCAGTGGTTCCCAGCGTGGTTCCTACGGACCCCCAAGGGTCCTTGTGACCACTGAGGGGGTCTGTTGCAAATAAGAATTAATTTCGGGGTGCGTGGACAACATCGGTGGATGGGGGGGGGTGCGCGCGAAAGCTTTAATATGAAGTCAAATAATTGTGACCCATTTTCATTAACATGAAAGTTAAAATAAATAGCAACAAATAAATTGGTAGCGATTTTTACGTCCTGAGTAAAAAATATAAGTGTAGATACGTACGTAAAATACACAAGTAATGACAATCATAGCACAAACGTTAGTCGAGGGATAAGTAAACAATCTGCCAATGACGCCAAGCATCGTGACCGCGCGGCTATTTTCCAAACCCTCATAGATACTACAACTGGGGGCGGGGCTAACCATTACGGCCAATGAGACTGAAATCAACCAAATATAAAATGATGTCTTCTTTTAAAGTGCTCCTTATCGTGAAGCAACGATGGCTTAATGGCTAAAGTCACCTACCTTCAATTTGGCGTCGGCAGCGGAGGATGACTTTCCGAGTTCGAACCCAGCTGGTGGTGAAATTTTTAGATCCTTCAAATTATTTAAAAAAAATTCCATTTTGATTTTAAATTACTTTTTCTAATTTTTAATACCCTTTTTATATTTAACCAAGCTTCCGTTGATTTTATATAAATAATCTAAGAACCACTCCTGAACTCACTACCAGCTGATATTTTCCCACCCCTCTGCCGTCCCCTTTGCTTTAGGATGATGGTGTCGTATCCACCCCTGGTTTAGGACCATTCTGATGTAACAAAAAGCATACATAAAACACTAACTTATGTAATTATTAACTTATATAATAAAAGGATACAATTTTCGGCTCCCACCTCTACCCACCCATAGCCATGGATCTGAAAAGAAAAGAAGAAAAATTATTTAACATGTTTCATTTATTACACTGCAAACAGGATCAGACAGGATTTCAGTTGTCTTTAGCGTAGTGAAGGAGATACCTATCCAGCGCTCGCGATCATTGGCCTTTACGGTTAGCCCCGCCCCCAGTTGTAGTACCTATGAGGGTTTGGAAAATCGCGACCGCGCGAACTGTCGCACGTAAAAGGCAAAATATTCAACATTTCAAGTTAATTACGACAAAAAATCGTTATATATGTTTGGAGTTGACAAATGAATCGAATTTCTAAATTGCAGTGCCTCATTGCACTCATATATCGGAACTTATTCTACCAGCTGTAAGTGAGGTAATACGCACCGTGCTGCATAAACCAGCTTTCGATATTATAAGAATTCCACTGAGTAATAATACAGTGCAAAGAAGGATTGAAAAAATGGCTCAGTGCGTAGAAAATATTTTATGCGAGTAATTAAAACATCTGAATTCTCTATACAGCTCGACCAGTCAACTTTGCTAGGAAACAAAGCTTTACTTTCAGCTTATGTGAGATTTGTAAAAGAAGAAAAAATTTCCGAAGAATTGCTATTTGCCAAATGTTTGGAAACTGATGCAAAAGGTGAAACAATATTTAATGAATTAAAAAGATTTCTCGATTTAAAAGCTATACCCTTGAGTAATATCCTATCCGTTGCTACTGACGGTGCTCCGGCAATGATAGGACGACACCGAGGTCTTCTGGCCTACTTAAAACAAGCTATACCAAATATATTATCTGTACATTGTGTCATTCATCGACACCATTTAATCGCCAAAAATCGGAGTGAACGCTTGCATGGCTCACCAGATTATGTCATTAGAGCAGTTGATAAAATCAAAGGAACGTCCTAAATGAGAGATTATTTGGTCATCTTTGGAAAATGAAGAAGATTGTAAATCGTTTACTACTTAACACGGAAGTTTGTTTGGTATCTAAAAGTGCATGTTTGGGTCGATTCTATGCGCTCTGATTCAGTGTTGAATTCTTGGAAAGTAAAGACTATGATTGGCATCTCAATTTAATTAATTCAAAAATTGACATAACTTATATGACTGAATATTTGCCAAACTTCACAAAACCAATTTGAAGCTACAAGGTGATCAATTCAATTTAATCAAATCTAAAAGTATAATATAAATAATAATAACCAAAAGTATACAAAACTTTTTCTATTCAAACAAAACTTGGAGAGAAGAGAATGCTCTGTTTCTAAATCTTTCAAAATTGCAAAAATGAGAGGACGATATGCGTGCTTATTGTGAGCCCTTAACGGCTCTTCATTCTGTCCTCAGCCAAAGATTTGAAGACTTTCTTCACTTGGTTATCCCCGTTGGAGAGTTGGATCCTTTTGCAAGTAGACAAACAAACTCAGAATGCATACTAATATAGGAGAAATATATTGAATTATTCACAAATGAGGAGCCGAAACCAATGTTTGAACAAGGAGACCACACATATTCTGGTTACAAAAACAGATACCCATTTTATATCCTCCATTATGGGTTAATGTGTACAGAAGCTGTTAATTGCTTTCCCTATTTAGTAAAACATGGATTTAGTGCAGTTATGAGCCACGAAATAAAGAAACCGACTGAAAATGAGTGCTCGTGGAGACTTACGAATATTACTCACAAACATAGAGCAGAACATAAATAATCTCATATCATTCCATCAGATTCACCCATCTCATAAAAAAATGTTCCCTCCCCCTATTTAAAAACAAAAGTTATAATTTCAATAAAAATACTATTTTAAATATCCAAATGCTTTGTTTATATTTTATTTTAACGTCACCATTTTCCATTCAAGACATCAAAGTTAAATTTGTAGTTTGTCTATTATGCAGTTATGTAGAGTTATTTTACTTGGGGGTCATGGTCAGGTTTTTGCTCTAATAAGTGGTCCACGGGCATAGTAAGTTTGGGAACCACTGGTCTAGATGATCTCTGATTGGTTTTTGACTCTCGGTCACCGTGCTAGACTGTGATGATACATACTTTTATGTATTAGTGTAATGAAGTTAATGTGATGATGTAAATACTGTATATTTTTCTTAAGAATAAGAATCATTAAGAACTTTAATATCTTAGCTGTTGGTTGTCTTCTCCTTGTGCACGATTCGTACTGTTTTCACACCATAAGAGTCTGTAAGTTCGCTATTTTAATCGCAATACTCTTCCGGTTTCATCGACGTATAATTTGAGGATGTGAGGATACTTTGTCAAAAATGCAACGATAATTATAGGCAAGGATACTTTGACTGGTTGCGTGCAAACTATACCACGAAATGGGTCGGGTTTTCGAAAGATTTAATGATTAAATGTAGAAGATATATTTTTTTTACACATGAGAATTAAATAGCCAATTCAGTTTGCCAGTTTTTTAATTAAAAAGTCCATTTTGCTCATTTCTTTCAACTTAAGCTTATTTTGATTTTGGATTGGTATAAAATTAGAACACAGGTGTATGCAAAGACGAGATTATCATTCGTGATTGCAAAGAAAGTTTGTTACAAAAACTCAACTTTAAAAACTCTACAATCGGCTTACAAAATGCATTTGAGGTTTCTTTTAGACCTCGGGGTCGCGGTAGCCCGATTTTAACAGTTACGGCAACTGGAGGGCTGCCAGTTCGAAACTCGATAAACCAAAGACCGTCGTGTATGTGGGTGGTGGTGCACGTTCAATCTATAGTGGCCTCAAGCGACTTCTTGATGTTATTTTAGTATGTTTGGCTTCACGTGGAAGTTTGGAGAGTTGGTTCTTGCTCAGGTATTGACCTCGTCGTCTGACCGTGGTTCGAAATCATGTAGTGTTGTAATCGGATCGCTCCCATCTTGATTGATCAGGGACTCGTCACCAATAGCGTGTTGAGTTGCTCCAGTGCGAAATTAATTAACTAACGAGAATTACCTGCCTTTATTCCATTGTCTAAATTATTTGCACCGATTTCTGTTTGCTCAAAGTTTTCAATTTATAACCAACCTCACTTTTTAAACAGCAAGGAATTTTATGAATTTCTCTTTGGATATTCCTTGTGAAATAAAATAATCTACAAAAAGTTTCCCAGGAGATTTTTCAAGAGTGGGTTCTTAATGTCACCTACCCCTGTTCCTATTACCACCCACCAGGAGAAATGAGGAGATATTATTGAAAACGAGTTGCTAGTAGAACTTACCTACCTACCTACCTTTAGTATTGAATGTACTTTCGAGTCCTATAAACAAAATGAGGATTTGTAAATATTTACCTGGATATTTCCTGAATGGACTGGAGACTTGAAATACTTTGATCGCAGATAGCCTACAATACTTGAGATGCAATAGTGTTGTTGATATAACTGATAGGAAACTTGCCGGTGGCGCTATGTGTGGCAAAACCCTAGACCGTCAAAGTCACTCCATAAGCTCATAGATGTCGCGTAGAGTAGCTTACAAACACGAGTAAGCAATGTTAAACACAGGGGCGTTATTTGGAACACCTACCCTATGTTCCCAGAATTAGGTGCCAAAATCTAGTAGTCACGTGAACCTTCGACTGCTTTCGTCTGTTGGGTGGAACCTAACATTCGTCATCTGATTGGTTCATGGGAAGGACAAAATACCCCCATCCGTTGATTCGTCATCTGATTGGAATAGACCTTGATGCTTTCATCGCTTTTGCCTCCACTCTATTCACTCACCTACCCTGTCATACGATATTACATTGCTAAGAGAGGAGATAAAATGCCAAATAGGTAAAGCAATTCAATGTTTCATACATCGGTCACGTGACCTACCAGTCGATATGCTTGGACGCACTTTTTGTTTTTAGTTCTTTGCTTGTTTTGCTTATTATACACTTTTTATAAAGCACACTGATGTGCGAAACGTAAACCCTTCAAAACGGTTCGACCCAATCTCTTCTCTCGGATCTGACCAATTTCGTTAATGACGAGACGTAGCGTCCATTAGGATCTTATAAATTTTACCAATGACGAGATTGTTTCTCCAGATCTGCCTGTTTTTTTAATGGCGATATAACGCGTCGAGAGAGAAGGGTAAACAAACCTGTGTATTTCATGAGAAGATCGATACCACTGAAACTCCATCGCAACTTTATACTCTGCATGCACAGGCACCAGAGATGGTCGTGAAGCCTACAAAGGACCACCTCCTCTCTTTCTTTAAATTTTTGCAGTTACTCTTTTGTCTCACGCTTATAGAAGAAATATAGAAGTAGTGTGAGCAATGGTAACTTTTTTAAGTGCTCAGGATCATGTGACCAGGCCTAGTAGTCAGTGCAACTTAGACTAGTTTTATTTGTCGGGTGGAACCTAACATTCCCCATCTACACGGGACGGGAGAACTCATCATCTGATTGGTTCATTGATTGATCATATGGTAGCAGTAGACTTCGGTGATTATTATATCAATGCGCAATCACACTTCTCTACTAGTCGATATGTTGGCCACACTTTTGACGCTCCTCTCAATAGCAGTGCTTAATCTACTTATATTTCACGTTTATTCTGGCAACTTGTGAGATTTGTTGGTGGTGAAGGATTCCTTGGGTGCATTTCTCTTTTCTGTGTCAGTAACATTTTTTTGTGCGTATGTCTATTATTAGATATCGTGTCTGGCACATGATGGATAGATATGGCCTTAGCTCAATAAAATCCAGTCATTGACCGACAGAAACAGCTTGCAAGGAACGCCATGAAATTTTAAGCCACGGTCAGAGGACCACGTCACACTTAAGCTGGTTTCCCACTCTCCAACCTCTCACCACGCCAGGACATCGGAGGCCACGACAGAGTTAACGTGTACCATCTAGCTTTCTACTAGGAATTAGGGATGCGACAACGACAGCAAAACATCAATGTTCAAAATTAAAACATCGAAGTTGATAGTGCATCGCCAACAAACCATCGATGTTTTTAAAATTCAGTGTATTTAAACTTTTTTTCCCCATTTCTTAAAATTGGTTTATGAACTAGTGATGCGACATCGGCTCCAATACATCGATGTTTTTTTTATAAAACATCAATATTTTTAAAACATTGACATCGATGTTACCTCCCTACTTTTCAGACCCTTCACCCTTGTCCACTTTGATCTAAAAGTATGTTCAATTTGCTGATTATAAAAATTATGCTACTTTTTTTTTTTTTATAACGGTATTTTTTTAATTTACAAATAAAAAATCGACAACGTAAAAACATCGACAAGTATAAACATCGATGTTACAAAAACATCGACTCTAATACATCGATGTTTTTTAAAAACATCGATGTTTTAAAAACATCGACCACAAAACATCGATGTTCGAAATTAAAACATTGATGTTGATAATACATCGCCCAAAAACCATCGATGTTTTTAAACATCAATGATTTTAAATATCCTTGTATTTAAGCTTTCTTTTCTCCATTTCTTAAAACTGGTTTAGTTAACCTCAAACATTAATGTTCACCAGGGGGTGGTAGCAGATTTAATTTGTCATTTCCTGTGTTTATTAATTTATAACTACAGGTAGGTAACATAACAATAATTATTGTTAGTTATTTTTAATTATTTATCAACTTATGGGGGGAATATCAGACTTATTTTTTATTTACTGTCAATAAATCATATTAGGGCCTATAATTATTATACGCCCCAATATTTGTTACTTACAGTTTATAAAAAAAAAAAAGTTTGTTCACTTTCTCCACCTTAAGCCGACTTCTTTTTTGACTCACTATCCCACCAGTGAGTGAAAAAATTCCATCACTTCTTCACTCACATATACTTAGTTACACGGTTATTTTTCTTAATTTTTGCTATGTTGCTTCTTTCATTCAAATATAAACATCGTCAACGTAAAAACATCGATGTTTAACAAACATCGGCTCGAATAAATCGATGGTAAATATATCGATGTTTTTATAAAGCATCGATGCTTTGAAAACATCAACATCGATGTCACATCCCTACTTAGTACACGACGGTGTTCGGTTGGATTCGAACTTGCAACCTTCCGGTTGCTAGTCCGTTACTCTTCCGACCGGACTAGTCCTAGTCCGTTGTCCTAGTCTTTTCATGGAAACATTTTTATTTCATTAAGCCCAACTAACCTACACTTGGAAATGAACTCCTGGCCAAGTCACTGTATTTGAGAGCCTCCTGTAGAACCGACTTCAAAACCCCCGAACCTCCTGGTCGTATATGATAGGGATGCGATGTCGATGTTTTCTAAACAACGATGTTTAAAAAAACATCGATGTATTGGGGTCGATGTTTTGGTAACATCGATGTTTCTACCTGTCGACGTTTTATTTTTAAATGAAAAAAGTTCCGTTATAGAAATTAAAAAAAAAAAACCAAGTAGCATAATTTTCATAATCAGCAAATTGAACATACTTTTAAACCCAAGTGACCAAAGGTGAAGGGTCTGAAAAGTAGAGATGCGACATCGATGTCGGTGTTTTCTAAACATTGATGTTTTAGAAAAAAAACATCGATGTATTGGAGCCGATGCCGCATCACTCGTTGCTAAACAAGTTTTAAGAAATGGGGGAAAAAGTTTAAGTACACTGAATTTTAAAAACATCGATGTTTTACTTTTGAACATCGATGTTTACTGTCAATGTCGCATCAATAGTTGGTAAACCAGTTTCAAGAAATGGGGAAAAAAGTTTAAGTACTATGAATTTTGAAAACATCGATGGTTTGGGGGCGATGTATTATCAACATCGATGTTTTAATTTTGAACATCGATGTCGCATCCCTAGTATATGACTCGATCGGAAGTCCGGTTGGAAGAGTTACGGAATAACTACCGGAGGGTTGCGTGTTCGAATCCACCCAAAGACCGTCGTGTACAAAGGGGAATGGACTCTATCGTGGTCTCAAATGTCCTCACGTTGGCCTGGAGTTGAAGAGCTCAAGTTTTGACTTCCGTCATTTGACAGCGGTTTAAAATTACGAATCGTTGTCCTCGGATCTTTCCCTTCTGGATTGATCCCGGACCTGTCGCCAATAGTTCGTTGTCTTTCTCCAGTGTTGCGTTGATTAAATACCTATTTTCCGGGGCCGACCAAATGGTATAGTGGTTAAGGTGCTAGCCTCTTGATCGGAAGGTTCCTGGTTCGAATCCGGGTCAGGGCATGAATGTTTGTAAGCGTATGGTGTAAAGGCGGCTGGTGCACCTTAAATCTGTCGTGGCCGAAAGTCCTCACGTTGGGTTGGCGTCGAAGTTTGGAGAGTGGGGTGCCAGCTCAGGTGTTGCTTCGTCATCTGTCCGTGGTTCAAAATTACGAAGTGTTGTCCTCGGATATTTCCCTTAAGGGACTGATCCCGGACCGTCGTCAATAGCCCGTTGCATTGCTTTAGTACGACGTTAATTAAAAATTACCGTCCGACGTCTCGATCAACAGTTGATAAAGGAGGTTTTAAAAAAGAAACCTATTCGGCAATCCCTCTGGCAGCGCGAGCCAATGACCAATCAGAGTCCTCGGATCCCCGCATGACGTCATCCCGCCTATGCTAATGGCATGCGTGCGCGAGAGATAAAAGTTGATTTTAGAGAAACAATCCGACCATTCACAGCTCCCTGCTCCAACCGGTCATCTGACGAAAACGAAACTCTCTCTCTCTGTCTCTGTCTACCGCAGGTTTTCTTCTCTTAGCTTCGAAGGTAAGATTCCCCTTTTATGGGACCATTGTTTCTGTAAAAATAACTTTACTTCCATTACGTCTGCTAAAGTAAAAATATTTGTTATACGTAACACAATTTTTGTTTTCCTACAAACAAAGAACAAGTATATTAAAATTGTACTGAGTAAAGTTCGATCTCTTCAGTAGTGTTCATACATTTATTTTCGAGTACGAACTGTTGAGTAGAATAAAATACATTTTGATCTTCATCTGTCAAATTTGAAATTTATGTTATTGTAATTTACGATTTTTACAGCTCTTAAGGAATAGCTATTGAAGCTTTATTTCATCAAATTACACATCTTTTTAAAATGTTTCACAAAAACAAACTTTTTTTACATTTTTACTCAAACAGCTTTCACCTGTCTGACCTAATTCCTTGCGTATCAATAAATACATTTTCTTCTTTACAATCATTTTTTTTTTTATATTTGTCCGTGCATCTCTGAATTTTTACAGTTGTGATAAAAATTAGAATTGGAATTTCATTGCGTCAAAATAATTCAGATTTATTTTCTTGCTGCGCGATTGTTTGTGTAAAATTAAATAAATTTTGATCTATATTGAGATCCGGTTAAATTTAAAGTGTCTTAATGTACCGACAAAACGTTTTCCTGTTCTTAAAATAAGTATTGGAACTTTATTTTTTTGAAAATTTTCCAAATGCTTTTGTGAAATGCATTTTTTAGCTTCATGAGAATGAATTCAAGTATCATTTGATATCCTCTCATAGTTTAGTGTTCTTTAAAATTTAGAATCGGAACTTTATTTCAACAAAATTGTTCAGAGAATTTTGAACGATGAACTAGGTAAAACGAAATAATTATTTAGATTCATGGGAATAAGTTGAAGTTATGTGCTATTATCTCAGACTTTTATTGTTCTTTAGAAATTAGTATTGGAACTTTATTTCATCAAAATACGAAATAAATTTTTTACTTCACTGAAATAGGTTAAGTTTAAATTTATATGATAGTGTATTTCCCCGTTTATGTCCACTGTTCTAAAAGAATTAGTACTGGAACGTTTTTCGTCAAAATAGTTCAAATGTTTTCCCTGTATGAGTGCTTTTGTTAAAACGAAATACATTTTGACCTTCTTTGGAATGTGCTAAATTTAAAATATCTGTCATTGTGTATTCACCTTTTAACTAATCGTAAAAAATAATTATGAATCCATTCAAAGCATAACTCCGTGAATAGTACATAGAACCTTTATTTTACATTCACTTAACAAACACCTAGATTTATTAAATTTAGTTAAAACATCTGGATTTATGTATATAGCAAGAACTATTCTTGTAAAAATAACACACACATCGGTACTTTCCTTAATTAAAATAGTTCACACAGATATTTTTTCCTGTGTGATTGCCTTGGGAAAATAAAATTATTTTGATGATCCTCATTAGAATAGGCTAAGTAAAAAATATATATTGTAAAACTGAAGGTTTTACTGCTCTTGAAGAATAGTTCTCAAAAAGTAGAGTATTAAATAAAAAATAATATCAAACTCAATCAAAGTAGATCGTGAATTGTTCACAGAAGTCCGATTTTATCCCATATTCTCACAAGACTTCACTTTCTCTGATCGTGTAAATAAAATATCGTGTAAATAATTTTGATATTTATAAAATTAATTTGAATTTAAAATATCTCTTGCTCTATCTCTTAGATTTTTACTGTTCATTAGGAATTAGTATTGGAACTTTTATCATAAAAGTAGTACGCAGCATTCTTTCCAGGTGCGACTATGTAAAATGGAATAAAGGTTTATTTTCATTAGAATGTATATTAAATTTAAAATATCTATTAATCTAATTCACTTTTTACATCCCTTGAAAAATAAATATTGGAACTTCATTTCGTTAAAACAATTAACAACATTCTTTGGAACTGCTTGTGTAAAACGAAATTAATTTTGATCTTCGTTTGTGAACCGGCCAAATTGAAAATATGTTTTAGTGTAGCTAAAATATTTCACTGTTCTTTAAAAATCAGTATGGGAATTTTATTCAGTTAAAAAGATTTGGAAGATTTTTGTTCTTGCGATACTGGTTGTGTATTACAAAATGAATATTAACTTCAATAAAATAGGTTATATTTAAACTATCTGTAATTCTATATAATAAACTTTACCTAAAAATGTTCTAAAGAAGTTGTACTGAAACTTATTTGAGTCCAATTATGTCTTAATTGTTGACAGAAGCCCACTTATATCTCACATTCACTTAATAGACATCTATTTGGGAGACTCAACAAAATTAATTTCTTAGCTTCATAAGAAGCACAAAATATCTGATATTGTGTTTCGTCCTTATTATTGTTCTTGTTAAAAATTATTTTAGGAACTTTATTTCCTCAAAAAAGGTGACAGATTTCTTTTTGTGTGACAGTTTATGTAAAACGAATAAAATGTTAGTTTTCAAATATATATTATTGATGATCATGCTTTTAATAATTCTTTAAAAATTAGTGCTGAAATTTTATTTTGTCCAAGTAGATAAAAATTTTCTTTTGCTGTGCAACTAACTGACCTTGTAAAACGAAATATATTTTTTCCTTCTTCAGAAATGGACAAATTTAAAATACCTGTGATAGTATATTAAGCTTATTACTGTTCCTAAAGAGTATAATTGAAACATAATTAAATCGAGCATAAGAACTCTCTTTGTACGTTGGTGTCTGAAAATCAAATGTTTTAGCTTAATTATAATCTGCATATCGTATAAAGCTTCTTTGGTTTTTAACTGTTCGCATAGGACTGATGTGACTTTATACCATCATAATATATCAATGTATTTCACAGAGATGAGTTCGCTTTTGTGTACAACGATTCAGTTTCAGATTAAAACTTCTCATTCTCCGACATCTAACACTTTCCGAATTCAATATGGTGCAAAAGGTTTAATGGTTTGTTTCAGTGGTAATTATAGGATAAAAGATGCGATGGATCTTTTCATTTATGATTTTCTATCACACTATTAAAATTACGGAGGGGCAACTTGGTTACAGATGAAGCTCTATGCATAGTTTGAAAATTCTTAGAAATGTATAAAAATGAGATTTACCGCTTTAAAAATGTATGTTTTATGTTAACCATCAACAGAAGATTAATATAAGATACCATTTTTCAAATTTGCATATATCTTGAAGCAACGATTTTCATTTAAATATTTAATTCCTTATAGTGCGTTTCATTTCCAAAGAAGATATCTAGATCTTAGAACTGTCTGAAAATCCGCTCACCGCAATTATTAAAGAATAAAATAGTGGTTGAATAGTTAATATAAAGTATACGGTGATTAAAGTAATATTTTTAAATTACTGAATTGGATATAAATATTAAATTTTTTTTCAGTTAGCTGAGCTACGTATATCCTGAAACACTTTCTGATATCGTTCATAAAAACTAAATCAAGATAAATTATTATATATAAGGATGTAGGTGTGTGTATTCTCTATCCAAATCTACACCGTTTGACCCATCTACACCCAATTGGGTACACTTATACTTTAGAACACTGCGGAAAACATAGGCTATTTCTTTCCTGTCTTCATACCCATCTGTAGCCATGAAAATTGGCACACGGGTAGTCCTAAAAGTGCCTCTCGAAGCCCCAATTTTAAAATCTAAAGTTTGCTTTTCCGCAGTAAATGGACATGGACAAGGAAACACGTTCTACAGGGTTCGTGTATGAGTTTAACACAGGAAAATGTTGCGATCATGTTTTTAGCTGTCGAGGTAGGAAACACGTTTGACAGAGTTTGTGTATTTGAGATAACAAAGAGGAATGTCGCGGTCCTATTTTAGTTGTCGCGGTCCTAATTGAAACCGAGCAACTTCGTGTTATTCAGCTAATTGCCAATAAAGGACTAAGAGAAGACATTAATTTTTTCAGTGATCATAATAAATTGAAGAAAACTATAACGGGCATTACAATTTGTATTCAAGTTAAATTATACAAAATGATCATCTCTCATGAAACATTTTGTATGACTGAAACCTCATATTTCATCCCCTAGTTTACAAAATAAACATAGAATGTCTATCTTTTCATGTGTATTACTCCTCCCTGGGTGTATTTCTCTTCTGCGTCCTTAAAATTTTCACTGTGCATGTCTGTTAATTTAACTGTGTGTCTTGTGTTTGGCGCAGCGTGGCGCCCTTCCGCCATAAAACCTCCAAACCAACCAAATCTTTCGTCTTCACATAGGGACTGATCCCGGACCGTCGTCAATAGCCCGTTGTGTTGCTCTAGTACGACGTTAACTAAAATTACCATTGCCATTACCTTCGTCTTCACATTTCCCCAACACATCTGCAAAGACACACCGGATAGCTAACTTCTCCCCCACCAAACATCGAAGCTATTCCAATAATCGCCACTCATTTTATCGTTAAGATCTCGTATGGGTTTCGATTTTGTTTTCCACCAGAAGTCGGCAAAAATCAAAGGATTGCAAATTTTGGAGGACATTTTTACGAGACGACATTTGGGGTGAAAATGCTCACCTATTTCGTCCCCTTTCGGTATTGCTCGACAATCACCTCTCCCCTCTGCCCTTCGGCACCCCGTGGTCGCTCACGCCGTCTTTTGTTCCGTTCTCTGACACTTTGCCGTCATCGCTTGCTTTGACCCCATCTCCCACCAAACTGTCAGTGAATGACCTGTTCTATTCAAATGTGCGTGATGAAGGGTGATCACTCTTCTCTACAAAGGGGTGAGAATTCTCACTCCGAGGTGTTGCCGACAAAAGAGGACAAAGCGTTTCAACCGGAATGAGTCGAAAAGGGGTCAGCGTGCAGGAACGTAAAACGTCCTCGCCACAAAAAGAGAGAGGAAAACATTCGCAACTCCCTTGTGTACACACGCCTTTTAGTAGCACTTGAGCAACACAACGGGCTATTGACGACGGTCCGAGATCAGTCCGGAAGGAAAAGATTCGAGGACAACACCTCGTCATTTCGAAACACAAGGCAGACAAAAATGTCAACACCTGAAGCTGGCACTCCAATTTCTCCCGCCACGACAACCTGCATATTAGAGATAGGTAGGTATTTTAATTAACGTCCCACTGGAGAAACACGTCGGGTTATTGGCGACGGGAAGATCCGAGGACAACGCCGCGTCATTTTGAACCACTGTCAGATGAAGAGACCATGCTTGAGCTGACACCCTACTCTCCAAACTTCCACACCACTTCAACGGGAGGATATTTGAGACCCCAACAGACTGAACGTCCATCATCTTTTTATTCGATATTTCAACCCTACGGTTGCTAATTTTTCCAAACGAGCTATTAGGGACCTTTTAGGTGGAGTGGGGGGGGGGACGTCATTTGCACAAATGACCAGGTCTTGGCGGACGCGATATCTCGTCATTATCAAAATTATTCAGATCTTAGTGGACGAACTATCTCGTTGAAACCGCTTGGAGGGTGAAAAACAAGTTCCTGGTTCTGGTTTTACTTGGAAAACTGGTTTAGTCATTACCGAAATAAACCTAGCCGACCATCCGGTCTGATGGTAAAGTGCTAGCCTCTAGATCTGAAGGTTCCTGGTTAAAATCCGGGCCAGTGCATGGATGTTTGTAAGCGTAGTGTGTAGAGGCGGCTGGTGCACCTTAAATCGGTCGTGGCCGATGGTCCTCACGTTGGGTGGGTGTGGAAGTTTGGAGAGTGGGGTGCCAGCTCATCTACTCAGTACTGTTTCGTCATCTGACCGTGGTTTTAAAAGGACGTGGTGTTGTCCTCGAATCTTTCCTTTGGAGGATTGATCCCGGACCGTCGTCTATTAGGGATGCGACATCGATGTCGATGTTTAAAAAAAAAAAGATGTTTTTTAAAAAAACATCCATGTATTGGGGTCGATGTTTTATTTTTAAATGAAAAAAAGTACCGTTATAAAAATTTTGAAACTAACCGAGTAGCATAGTTTTCATAATCAGCAAATTGAACATACTTTTAGACCCAAGTGACCAAATATGAAGGGTCTGAAAAGTAGGGATCCGACATCGATGTCGATGTTTTCTAAACATTGATGTTTTAGAAAAAAAACATCGATGTATTGGAGCCGATGTCGCATCACTCGTTGCTAAACCAGTTTTGAGAAATGTGGAAACAAGTTTAAATACACTGAATTTTAAAAACATCGATAGTTTGGTGGCGATGTATTATCAACATCGATGCTTTAATTTTGAACATCGATGTTTTGCTGTCAATGTCGCATCAATAGTTGGTAAACGAGTTTTAAGAAATGGGGAAAAAAGTTTAAATACACTGAATTTTAAAAACATTGATGTTTCAAAACATCGATGTTTTGGGGTCGATGTATTATTAACATCGATGTTTCAAATCATCGATGTTTTGCTATCGATGTCGCATCCCTATCGTCTACAGCCCGTTGTGTTGCTCTAGTACGACGTTAATTTAAAAAAATTACCAAAGGAAACCTAAAAGTTAATCGTCACACAAAAGCAAACACTGATAAATTTCGTAACGATATGATGAGTGAATGAAATACATATAGTTATGCATTAATTTATTTTTAATTATTACGGTGATAGTTAATTAACGTCGCCAAGGAGCGACGGCTATTTTAACACTAACTATTCCAATTTTTAAGACTTTTTATGTGATGAGTTCCGAAGTCAAACAGACTCGCAGAACAATTCAGCATTGTCAGGTCCGTTAATCTATGTTCCGAAACCTCAACGAAGAATGACTCAAATCTCAAGCAGGGTCATGCTAAGATATTTGGCGCCCATGGGCTACTAATAATAATGCGTCCCACTTCTTAAGAAAGTAGACGGGAGAAGGGAGACCGGTGAAGTCAGTCACACGTTGGTCTCTTGTCAAACTGATTGGGGTACAGCTACAGTCTACGTTTACAGATGTGGCAATGGTCTAGGCCAGGGATGGGCAAACTTTTTCGGTCACGGGCCAAAAATCGAAAAAAAAAAAGTTTGGCGGGCCAAGATAAATTTTTCTAAAATTTTAAAAACAATATAGAAATATTACAATTTAAATATGTTAATGAGATAAATGAAATTCTGATTTCATTTTTAAAAGTTCCTTATATTGATGTTCAGAGTGAGATGTACTGATTCTAAGGAACGAGGCTAAATGCTCATCTGTCAGTCTACTTCTGAAATAATTCTTTCTAAGGTTCATAGTTGAAAACACTTGTTCACATATTTAAGATGAAGCAAACATAGCACTGATTTTCTGGGCGTGAGATATTAAATTTGGGAAATTTACTTTCGATAATGATTTGTAAAACTCTAACTTTGGCATGTTTAGAAACAACTGCATGAGATGATTGTTAGATTACAACTCAATTAATTCAAGCCCCGAACTTGTATTATAATATTCTTTAGGCACTCTGAAATTTTTATGCATATTTATTATTGAAAATATGTGCAAAAAGCCAGACGAATACGACGGTTTTAAATGACTACCCGACGCAAATAAAGATTTTACATAAGTATCAGCTGGATGCCGGCAGCTGCCAGGGCCCTGGCTTGCCGGTGTGTGATTGATTGCTGAGTAACCACGTGACTCTATTTTATTGTGCAACTCAGGCTGCTTGCAAAGCATTTTGGAGAAGTTTATTTTTTTTCACGAAAATGTGACCACGCTGAAAATTATTTAGAGTTCATTGTCATACTGTTTTTTGAGGTTTTTTAAAATATAGTTGTGTTATTAACATTTTAAGTATTAACATATGCACATGTATATAACTATGTATACATGGAAATAATCAATTATTATAGAGATAATATTTGTTTTTATAGAGACTACGTATTTTATATGTGTTATATCATTAATTTACAATGGAACTAAAAACTTTGAGTTTTGTAATTTGTAAAAAAAATAAAAAAAATTTTGATAAAGTGACTATTTTTAACGAAGAAAGACTAGCACAATGCAAAAACATTTTAAAAATTCGCCAAAAAAACGGCTTGAAATTTGCTAAAGTGATTCTACCATCAGATGCAACAACGACAAAAGGGTACCATGTTCGATGTTACAGAAATTTTTCAGCTGTGATGAAACAATATACAGAACAACCATCAATAACACTTCCAGAACCTTCAACTTCATCAGGTAAAGTACACCGTTTTATACTTATTTTCAAAAAACTTAAAATATACCTCTTACATTAAAAACGAAAAAAATAAAATACAAATTTATAAAATTATATATATATATATATATATATATATATATATATATATATATATATATATATATATATATATATATATATATATATATATATATATATATATATATATATATATATATATATAATGAAACTAAAAATCTACAAAATTAAACCTAATATAGATACAGATCATCTGTTGTTGATATACAGATAGCTATACGACATTAGACTTATTTTAACACCTGTTGATAAAGTATCAGGTAACTAAGATTTCATTTGAAAAAACTTTATTTAAACTATCTTGCTAGATGCTGAGCTTAAGAGTTCAGATGTGCAATATTTATAAGTTCTATAAATCTTCTTATCTACCCATAGGACTTTTTTGTCGCATTTATGTAATATCTTTATTTGCGTCGGGTAGTTATTTAAAACCGTCGTATTATTCTGGACTTTTGCACATATTTTCAATAATAATTAATAAACATGCTATAAAAATTTCAGAGTGCCTAAAGATTATTTTTTGCGTTCATTATAATACAAGTTCGGGGCAGTCGGGTTAAACTTTAAAACCATCCAAACAGTCTGGGAATTTTATTTCTGGATTCTATGAATGCTAAAATAGGATATTTAAAAAATTTCTTAGTGCTTAAAGGATACTCGATGGGATTCATTTATTGCAAACGTCATATGCTGCGCAGTAGCGAAATTCTACCACAAACGCCGTTCCCGACTCTCGATTCCCTATTCAACTAACATTGATTTACTACTATTTTACAACTTCACAGTGCCTAAAATACCTTCCCCAAATTCGTCATCAGCTCTCGGACTACTATGTATATACATAGTTATATACACACATGTGCATATGTTAATGCTTGAAGTGTTAATAGCAAAACCGTATTTAAAAAACCTTTAAAAAAAATTTCAATGAGCTCAAAATAATTTTCAGCGTGGTCACATTTGCGTGAAAAAAATTTAACTCATCCAAAATGCTTTATAAAGCCCGGTGCACACATCCGGTTTTTCAACGTGCGGTGCCACTGCGGTAACGTAGCCCAACTATGCCCACATAACCGTGAAATGACGCACGAATGCATTTCGCCCCATTTGCGATAAATATTCTATCGTAGGAAACGTATTTATTTCGCTTACTTGGAGTAAAAAAAAGTATATTTTGTAACAAAATAGACGTTACTGGATACAACCATTTATAAATTATTATTTATATTCCACTTGTTTATGAAAACAAGCTAATTCAGAACGGAGACTCCTGTGCGGCGCCGTGGGAAACTGCGGTACAAATTTCACACAAGTAGGACGTGCGTCGCCCCAGCGGCGCTGGAGGCATGTGTGCACTGCTCCATTGGATCTAATGTATCTCAGACCGCACTTGCGTTGCGGCAGCGGCACCGCACGTTGAAAAACCGGATGTGTGCACCGGGCTAAGTAGCTCGAGCTGCACATCAAATTCGAGTCTCGTGGTTCCTCCGCAATCAAGCGCAGACCGGCGAGCCAAGGCACTGCCTTCTAGGGTAGCCAGTTCCCCGGCAGCTGCCGATACTTATGTAAAATCTTTATTTGCGTCGGGTTCTTATTTTAATGATGCGAGCTTAAGAGTTCAGATGCAATATTTATAAGTTCTATAAATCTTCTTATCTACCCATAGGACTTTTTTGTCGCATTCATGTAAAATCTTTATTTGCGTCGGGTAGTTATTTAAAACCGTCGTATTATTCTGGATTTTTACACATATTTTCAATAGTAATTAATAAACATGCTATAAAAATTTCAGAGTGCCTAAAGATAATTTTTTGCGTTCATTATAATACAAGTTCGGGGCAGTCGGGTTGTACTTTAAAACCGTCCACACAGTCTGGGAGTTTTTTTTCTGCATTCTATGAATGCTAAAATAAGAGATTTAAGAAATTTCTAAGTGCCTAAAGGATACTCGCTGGGATGAATTTTTTGCAAATATCCTATGCTGCGCAGTAGCGAAATAACCGCAAACGGCGTTCCCGACCCTCGATTCGCTATTCAACTAACATTGAATTTCTACTATTTTACAATTTCATAATGCCTAAAGTACCTTCCCAAAATTCGTCATCAGCTCTCCTACTATTGTTTGAAAAGAAAGAAAGAATACAACCTGATACGTCAGAACTGTTCCAGGATAAAATAATAGAAAAAAACGATACTTCCACAAATGGCTAAAAACCAAAACTCAGAAACGCTTCGTGAAAAATGTAACAAAATAAAATTCCTCAACTGTAGAAATACAAATAATTAAACCAATGATATCACAGAAAAAAAATTAAAAAGGACCAATGCAATCAAAAGATATTTTCAAAAAAACTAACCAATGAGAGCAAAGCAAAAAAATTTCAAGCGAACCCATGAAATCAAACGACTTAAATGGATTTCGAAAGAACTTTCTGGAATATTCAAAGTGAAAATCAAATGTTTCCGTTTGTGCCGAGGTTCAAAACCACAATAATCGTGAGAGAGATGGATTGCCTTAATTTACATTAACTCGCTAATAGAAGTGCGCCTTAAAAAAAAAAAACGCCAATACCGTTGCCACTACTATAAACGTAGAGTGTAGCTGTACCCTGATTGAAAAGCAAGCATAATGGTCACCCCAAAAGGCTGGCGCGCCGGGGGTTTAGCCCTGTGGTGAGGGCGGCCCTGATCCCCAGACGCCGAATCTGGTGTCGGTCTGGATCAAATGGAGCTCCAAAAGTTCGTTTCCCAGCTATCGCACAGGGTCAAGGTCAGTTGTTCGACGCTTCTCTTTGGCTAGTTGCCGAGACGGAAGATTCATGGCTGCCCCAAATGTCTGCATGTTTTTGTGTGACGGGAAAAGCGGCGGAAAGAGGCAAATAATAAATAAGCGTTTACTAATTATTCAATCACGACAGCACCTGAGCAGGCGCCTGTTGGCATTGCAATCAGATCCTGCCTTCCAAACCATATCGTGTGTAATAGAATCGCGTGATGGGAAAATGACAGACTTATTTTCATGCGTGCACAAATATTTATCACTATTTTTGAAGGGAACAGGAGGTAGGAATGGAAACTTAACATCAGCTACTATCAACTAGACATTTTGAACAAAAATCCAAACTTTTAAGCCTACCAACCAGTCTGGTGGTTAAGGTCCTTTTGGTTTTTCCAACCTGGTTCGAATCCGGATTAGTGCATGGATGTTTGTAAGCGAAGGGTGTAGAGGCGGCTGCTGCACCTTAAGGCCCGGTGCACACATCCGGTTTTTCAACGTGCGCCGCCGCTGCCATAACGCAAGTGTGGTCTGGTATACATTAGATCCAATGGAGAAGAGCACACATCCAGTTTTTCAACTTTCGGCGCCGTTGCTGCAACGCAAGTGCGGTCTGGTATACATTAGATCCAATGGAGAAGTGCACAGATGTACGTCCGATGTACGTATCCAATTACGTACGTCCCACTTGTGTGAAATTTATTTCGCAGTTCCCCACGGCGCCGCAGCTCGCCGTACACGCATCTCCGTTTTGAAGTTCCTTGTTTTCATAAATAAATGGTATATAAATAATAATTAATAAATGGTTGTATCCAGTAACGTCTATTTTGTTTCAAAATATACTTTTTTTTACACCAAGTAAGCGAAATAAACAGTTGTCTTCGATAGAATATTTATCGCAAATGGCGAGAAATGAGTACTTGCGTCATTTCACGGTTATGTGTGCAAAAGAAGGGCAATATATAATGAATGGCAATCGCAATATAGCCGTAGGAATGGCAAAATATTTTAGTATTCAAAAATATTTTAATAATAAAAGGGGATCAAAATCTTCTTTGAACTAGCTGCTGGGGAACCTTTGGGCCACTGTCACTTTGAATTGCGTGGAGTGAGAAGATTGCGTAAGCCATGTCATTCCAAGCTACCCAACTACGCTTCAATCACAAACGTTTAGAATCAATATTAATATCAAACTGCACTTAAATCTATCAAACTAAATTAAGTGTTGAATACTCAGAACTGACAATCGTTCAAACGACACTTGCTTAATTCATTCCAAAATCCAACATAATTAACCTCAAAACTACGTTTTGTGTCCTCGACACATCCAACCAAAAACCGTCGTGTTCAAGGGGCTGGTACACGTTAAAATTGTCGTGGCCTTCAATGTCTTTATGTTGACGTGGTGTAGAAGTTTGGAAAATGGGGCGCTAGTTCATTCGGGAAAACTTCATCTGACCGTGGTTCAATATAAAGTGGTGTGGTCCTCGGATCGTTCTCTTTTAAGGGAGTGTGGGACTCAAAATTCTAAAATCTTCAGTTCTTAAGTTTTTGTTCTGAAATTTTTTCTGTATGTATACATTGTATTTTGAAATTATAATAACTATTTAATATTTTTAAAACTTTAAAATTTTATTTATTAAAATTAAAACATGTCAACATTTTGACGTTGGGCAAAATTGATCTATCGCAAAATATTTTGTAACAAATCACTTCATTTTTGCATCAATAAACTTCTAAGAGTTCATTCTATAAATTGTCTTCGGGATTTTTGGTTGAAACAGTTAAAAAAAATTTAAAAAAAATATATTTTGTTCAAAAATTTTATAAAACATATAGTATACAAAGTTAAAAAAATTATTAAAAAAAAACTGATATAATATACACTCAATTGCTGAAGACAAATTAAAGAAATGTATTTGAAAAGTAAATGTTGAAAATTTCGTTCATTTATGACAAGTTGTTCTTAAGTTATATCGATTTTTACGAGTGAAATCCCATTTTACACGAAAGGAGAAAAAGAGCGTTTAAAATTATGAAGGCTCATTGGATTTGCAGCTGTCATGTTTATAAAAAGTTGAATATTTTCGGTTCTACGTATGGTAAAAACAATTATGAGGTGTCATTTTATTCAGAAAGATCTATATTATTTTTTAAGATAAAAAAACAAATTGTGTTGCTCGTGACGTTAAGTTGTTATCGTTAGCAATACACGTCCACACAATTTGTGTCGTACAGACCTGGTTTTCTGATACGGATGTTGAAAAAATGAACTGGTCTCCGCAAAGCCCTGATCTGAATCCTAGAGAACATCAATGGGATGAATTGGAGCGGTGTTTGAGAGCCAGGCCACACCGATCTAAATCAGTGACCGAACTCACCACTACTCCTTTGCAAGAATGGAGTGTCATTCTAGCTGAAACTAACCAACGATTGGTGGATAGACTTGCGAACAGATTCTATTGCTAACAGCGGTCGCTATTATTAAAGGTGAACCCATTCCATATAAAGTTTGGACTTTAGTGCCGAAGTACTGACCTCCGTCTATTGAACTAGAATGGCGTTGATAATTCCGTTTTTATTTAATTGAGACTCAGGAACCCAACAAGTTTCAACTGTCTGAGTCTCATGAGATTTCAAATTTTAATGATGCTTTTATCCCGCATAACATTTAGTGACTCAATAGCCACATCTTTCTAAAGAATCCATAAATTCTTTCGGCGTTTCGAAAGTTTCTATAGTTTCTTTCTCGGGAATAGAATTCTTTGGAACGATTCTATTGGCCCTTTCCTCTTAGATAAGAATCATTTGGAAGTTATCCATTGTTAATTTCTTAGGAATAGAATTCTTTGGAATGATTCTATTGGCCCTTTCCTCTTAAATAAGAGTCATTTGGAAGTTATGTATTGCTCATTTCCTTGGAATAGAATTATATTGAACGATTCTGTTTTTCCATTCCACAGAATGGAATCCTTTTAAACGATTCTATTGGTCTTCTCTTAGATAATAGTCATTTAAAAATCTATTGCTCATTTTCTTTGTATAGAAATCTTTGGAGCGATTTTGTTTTTCCATTCTATGGAATAGAATTCTTTGAAATGATTCTATTGGTCCTCTCCTCTTGGATAAGAGTCACTTGGAAATGATTCATTGCTCATTTCCTTTGAATAGAAGTATTCGGAACGATTCTGTTTTTTCATTCTATGGAATAGAATCCTTTGAAATGATTGTATTGGTCCTCTCCTCTTAGATAAGAATCATTTGGAAATAATATATTGCTCATTTCCTTGGAATAGATTTCTTTGGAACTATTCTGTTTTTTCAATCGGTAAAATAGAATCCCTTGGAAAGTTCAACTGTTCCTTCCCTTAGATAAAAGTCATTTGGAAAGATTCGATACGCCCTTTCCTTGCAATAGAATTCCTTGAAACGTTTCTATCGGTTCTTTCCTAGGAACGATTCTACAGAATTCCGTTGAATCGAATCCTTTGAAAGGATTACATTGCTCATTTCCTTAGAATAGAATCCTTTGGAGACATTTTTTATTGGTAAAGAAAGCGATAACCCGTCAGAAGTCATGCAGAGAAGGCTACAGGTTGCAAAGTGGGAAAAGGTGTGTCAATCCCTCAGAGGGTAGAATAAATTCCGCACCCCTGAACCTAATTTTTCATAAGTAAATGTAAAATTGGCTTCTCCTGACGGCTCAATAAATCATCCCTCTCAGGTAGGTGCGGCCGAAATGTGACAAGATGGGCGCGGAAACCCTCTGAGATAACACCCCCCCCCTTTTTATCTCCGTAAAACAAATCACTGGCGAATTAAAATAGAAACAAGATGTACTCACCACACACTCAGAAAGGCTCGTGACGCTTTAATAATTCAATCAATTACTCGTTACGAGTTGAGATGTTCCGATTAGGAAACGTCTACCAGCAGATGAGGCGTATCTGAGAGATAGGTAGGTAGTTAACCTCGCACCGGAGCAACACAACAGTCTATCGGCGAAGGTCCGAGTGTCCATCCCGAATCGGCGCCTCGTCGTTTTGAACCACGATCAGATGACGAGTTAACACCTGAGCTGGCACCCCACTCTCCAAACCACGTTGGTGAGGCGTGGAAGTTTGGAGAGTAGAGTGCCAGCACAGCTTCCTCCAACTGGGTTACCGCGGCTAACAAAAGTACGGAACACGACAGTTTCTTGACAGCTAACTCCAATTGATATCTGACCTAAAGTTGACTATAAGCCTTTCTTTCAATAGATAAACCTTATATCGGATTCACTATCTTCTTTCCATTAGCCTAGTAAATATTCACTAGCCGGGCTGCTCCGGCTAAGACTCGGCGGTGTGTAATAATGCTTTTTTTTTAAACTTTTTTACACAACGTAATTAAACATGTTTTTATATGTATATTTTATTTATTTTTATGAAATAATTCTTCAAATCATTACGTATTCAATCAAATATTTAAGGAAAGTGGGTCGAAATATACATATACCGCTACAAAATTACCCATGTCTACTGATATTTTGCAGGAAATAGACATATAATTAAAATCTAACTCCTAAATAATATTTCTGCAATAGGTAATATACCGGAACACATAATGCAAACAAAAATAAAATTCCAATCCTTGAAAAAATGCAAAATTCTGAAAAAAAAAAAAAAACGCGTACGTATCTATTCAAACGTGTTGAATTTGGACTTCCTGAATATACTGTGAAATAGAATAATGCGACAAAAGACTTTTCAACGATATTGACAAAGACACTAATGATTTATTAACAAAAAGAACACATATTTATAATACTTGGGAATCCTCAAATAGGTCCTCAACATCTCGCAGTCAACTCAAATACACAAACACGGAAAGAAAAAAAGTAAACAATAATTCTGACGTGGCCAGATACCGGATAGCAAAATTACGTTAAAGGTACAGCTACACTCTACGTTTAAGAGTGGTGGCAACGGCTTGGCGATATTTTTTTTGGCGCACTTCTAGTAGCGAGCTACGATAAATTGAGGCAAACCATCTGTCGTTACGGTTGTTATGGTTTTCATAGCAACCTCGGCAAACGGAAACTTTCAATTTTCATTTTGAATATTCTAGAAAGTTTTTCCAAAATCCGTTAAAAAACTTTGGATTTCATTGGTTTGTTTCAAATTTTTCCTTTCCTCCCATTGATTATTTTGTTTTTAAGATATAATTTGATTGCATTGGTCCTTTTAAATCGTTTTCTGTGATACCATTGGTCCATTTATTTGTATTTCGACAGTTGTGGAATTTTTATTTTATTATAATAGTTTTCACAAAAAGATTAAGAATTTTTTTTTTTTTTTGACCATTTTTGTTTTCATTTTTTTTACGCAAGAGTTCTGACGTTATTAGGTTGTATTATTTCTTGCTTTTTTTTCTTTTGTAAATCGTTTTCTTTCTTAATATGCTCTCTGTATCTAGTGTAATTGATGTTTCAGGGTTTTCTTACCCAACAAATGCAGTTTAGTTTTTCCGCTGGTTCATAATTTCGTTTTGAAATGTGTCTAAGCTTATTACATTGTGTGAAAGTTTTTTTAAAATATACTTTGCAAAACGTTCTCAAATGTGTTTTCAAGCTTTCATTTTCCGTTGCAAAAAAGAAAAATATTTTTGGAATAAAAATATTTTTGAAAGAATTCTTTCCTTGACAACATTGGCAGTGCGCCAAAAAAAAGACCATTGCCACCGTTCATAAACGTAGACTGTATCTGTACCACGTTAAATTACTTTTACATCAAAGGAAGAAATAAAAAGTCAGTTCAAACATAAATATTACAATTTAATTCCTTATTTTGTATAGAAATTGACCTCGGCTATTTGAAAACAGCAAGAATTCAAAATATCTGGGTTATTTTATTTACGTTGATTGTTGCCATTCGACGATACACAAATAACGTCGATTTCGGGTCCACGTACGTTAGTGTTTTATATATATATATATATAGATGGTATTAGTCTCACTAACTACTCTGTTATCTAGCAGATATCTTTGCAGCAAATTGAGTATCTGAAGTTGATTTCAGTCTTAGCAATTTTAGTAATACAGTCGTAGTTTCTATCAGGATCTCCCACTAATCGTCATTTTCCGTCCAAGCAAGTCCCTAAGCAGATAATAAATCTTCAAAACAATACAAATTCAGTTGACTGTATCTGGGAACAAATCCCTTTTAATCTATAGCTGCGGTAGGCCGGTTACAAGAGTAACGTACAAGCAACCAGGGGGGTTGCGAGTTCGAATACAACCCAAAACCGTCGTGTACAAGGGAAACCAGGTACACGTTAAATCTGCTGTGACCTCGAATGTCTTCGCGTTGACGTGGTGTGGAAGTTTGCAGAGTGGAGTGTCTACTCGGTTGTTTTCCTCGTCATCTGACCGTGTTTCAAAATGACCTGGTGCTGTCCTCGGATCTTTCCCATGAGGGCTTGATACCGGATCGTCCTCAATAGGTCGTTATGTTGCTACAGTACGACGTTAATTAAAATACCTACCTTACTTCAATAGTCGTTTGAGTAACATAAAATGACAGTTAGCAACTGGTAGGTAAGTATTCTAATCAGCGTCAAATTGGGAGCACCACCACGGGCTATTGGCGACTGTCTAGTATCTACACACGAAGGGAAAATCACGAGGACGGTATCATGTCATTTTGATCCAAAGTCAGATGACGAGTTAGCAACTGATATCGAAAAGAATACAAGTCCAATATAAATGTTATTCAGATGGCAATGAAGCATTCAATTCAAATTAAACTTTAAATTTAAAAGAAAATGTTGGTTCTAAAAATATAACTTTTTTTACAAATTATTTAATTTTGTTACTGTTAAAAAGAACCATTATCATCAGTTTATAAAAACGTTTAAGAAAAACCGTTACATTAGTTGTTAAGTGGAACGAACTAGCTATATTAGCTGTTAATTGCAAATGTAATTGTAAATTAGCAATAACTCTTAACTCTGCTATTGCAAAATAACTGTTTTGATATCTTTATTGAAACATAAAATTGATGGGAGAACAAGCAAGTAATAGCGACGTATGCATGTGCATAATGTTATGAGAGGTTAATGTGTTTGAATTTTGTTGTCTTGGATTTTTTAACGCACTAGAGGGCTCCGCCCCCTGCTCGTTTACGCTCGCCAACCCACCAACTAATCAACCAAAAAAATAAAAAAATTCTGATTTTTCCCGAATTTTAAAAAAATATTATCAAGAGCCAAATTGAAATTTCTAAAAAAACTCGACGAGCTGCAAAAATTTACGTTGAGAGGTACCCTTTAAAAAAACTTACGGCTGAAGACTGAAAATTTATATGTGTTTTGCTCACTCGCGGAAGAAATTTCGCTTTTTCAATTTTAACGCTTAATAAACCCTAAACTAATAACCGCATCGGAAAAAGATCTTTACAATTGTCCAGGGAACACGATGAAGAACAAACCATGTTAATTTCATTTTTTTTTCTGATCTATACTTTCTCGGTAAACCGTCTAAGAATCGAGCTAAACAACACAGTTTTCAATCCTGCGGCGACGGCGGTAACTTTTTTTATTATAGAGAGATAACCTTCTCATTGATTGTTCCTCAAAATACAAGAATCCGATTACACAAAATAAAAGTTTGGAAATGAATGATTTATCCATGTTACGGTTCACGTACTGCATTCGGTTAGTATTAACTTCCTTGGGGATTTATTCGAAAAAAGTAATTCGGATTATCGTTTGCACATTAAGTTACTGTTATATTTTCGTATTAGCGTCTGTACACTAATTACTGCTATGTATTCGAATAATTTTGTTTGATAAGAATGGCGACATAGGAAAGAGATCGCACAGATTCTGATCTCCGCGTTCATTCCAAAAAAGAATGTCTGATAACACAGTCGTGTAAATATTTCTATGTATAGAATCAGATTAAATAACGTGTATTTTTGTAGAGAACGATTGAATAATTTGATCCAAGGAGAGTGTCATAACACTAATCACTCTTGCCATGAACAAGAATGTACATGCTTAATTTTGTCCTAGTTTGAATGACGAATTAGACTCGTCATCCGTAACTTAGGCAAAACAAGTACATGACGAATCTCAGTCGTCAAATGTACCCAAGGTGTTAATAATTACCGGCTAATATTAACCTCGTCTTGAGTCAATGTGCGTGTGATTAATAACTGTTAAATACAATTAGTATCAATACAATAATTATTACCGGTTTATATTAATAATTACCAATGAAGCCTGTTAAATTTTAATTAAATATATTTAATAATATTAATTACTTTTGTTTATACGATACATTCAGTATTTATTACATAAATGGGTAAATGGTTAAAAATAAATTATTTATTTTAGCAAGAAGAGAACTTCTGTGTCAATTGGAATCTCAAGGGGTTTTGGAATTTTTACATTTGCAACGATTTAGGGAACACTCGAAGTACAATGATTATTTACTGTAGTAGTAGTAATTACTGCTACTACGCAAGTGCAACTGTGAGTCAATGCGAACCCATTGAAATATATTCCCTTTACCGTTGATAGTTGCGAATTCTTCATAAAAAACCGGTTCTTGTGATCAATTCTTAAAAACTTTCATTTCAACCTTTTTATTTGGTTATGAATATAAACAGATTGATCACATGAACACCGGAAAAGGAGAAAATAACGTTCAATTAAGTGTAAGTGATGGCAAATAGATATTTTTTACTTAACAAATCAGTCAGAATATTTAAACGCACGTGTTCAAAAGCTATTGGGGATGCAGTGCTTAGTGATATTTATGGGGATCCAACTAGGTTTTTTTTTTCGTAACTAAATTAGCAGGGAACTCATCTTAGTTTAAGAACTGAGGATGAATCCATCAGGTGTTATTTACTGCAGAAAGGTAGCACCACCAAACGTGACTCCATAAAAAGCAGACGATTTCGTCTGAATTTTTCATTACCCGAGGAACATTTCCTTTTCTGCTCTTTCACGGAAGAATTTCCTAGGGTTAATAAGATATCTTTTGTTTTCATTGTTCCTTCAAATTTCGCAACGTAGCTTATCTACTAGCCCACCACACTAATTTCAAGGTGAGAAATTTATATATTCAGATATAACCACTAATGTTCGAAAGCCGGTAATGTGCACATTAACGGCTTCCGTATCGTTAAAGTTCAAAAGTTTGTTTCTCTCATTTCCTTCCCCTACACCTTCCCTCTCTCCTTCCACTTTGAGTTTGTTTCCTTAGTTGTAATAATCTTTTAAACCTTTTGTTTCTTTCTATTATAGGTTTTTAATTTATTGATTCATCAACTATTTAGTTGATTGTATTAACTTGATTCTTTAGATATGGAAAAATAAATAAATAACATTATGTTAATTTAAGCGTACAGAAACGTTGCTGTTGTTCCAGCGAAGATCTTATTTTCACTTTAACGAGTGCCTAGTAGGTAATGTGCAGATCATCTGGTAATTTTTACAGATTACCTAGGTAATTTGAGAAATAAAACAATTTTCGGCATTTTTACGGATCATCCTAGTTAATCTGCACATTACATAGATAATCTGTACAATACCTGCTTACTGCACTTTAGCGGTAACATATCTACTACCCAATATGTATAGAACTACCCGGCATTGTTCTGGTTGAATTAATTATTATGATAATTGGTTGTTGAATTATGTTTATTGAAAAGTGATCAATCAAATTTTTTCATAAAATGAATGCTAGCATCATTTAAGTGTAGGGAAAATAATTTTTAATATCATTTTAACTTCTCCTTCGCATCTACAATTTACTACGGATGCAAATATGCATACATGATTGTACCTATCCATATAATCCATTCATGTTTGTCGCACTTCTGCTGAAAGTTTTTTCTAAGGTGACTATTACAGAAGTGGATTTTTAGTTTTGGAGTGGTTACGAATATCCCCGTACATTCATTTTCAATAAAAATGGAAAATTTCTTTGACAGATGGTCTTGCAGCTAATTTTCCTAGGAACATATTTTACTTGTGGCATTCCTGCACCTGGTATGTGATATTTTCCAATTTCATCATCAATATGATTGGATGGTAAATTGGATTTTTACGCTATTCGTGACTAATTTAGTTCGAAGCAAATACATTTTTTCTTGAACCTTCCTTTCAGCGACACGTGGAATAACGGAGATTCCGTCAGATAAATAAAGTATAGTTGAGGTGGTTGGGGCGTTTGTCCGTTCTCTTTACAAATCTACACCGTTTGACCAATCCACACCACATTTGGTAGACATATTTTAGAACCCTGTGGGTATGATAGGCTACATATATAAACCATAGATTCGATATACTTTTGAAGAATGAATAGGTTTTGTTGTAAGATTCGATTTTTAAGGAATGAACAGATTTCTTTGGAATGAATACATTTTGGCTGAATGAATTGGTTTTTGATTGATGGATTTTCGCTGATTCATTAGGTTTTACTGAATGAATAGATTTTTGAAGATTGTACAAATTTTGCTGAATGAATAGATTCTTCAGGAATGAACAGGTTTCGATGCATGAATAAATATCGATAAATGGATAACTACAGTTTGAGATATTGCGGTGTTCTATGTTACCATATTAAGCGCACTTCTAATATAACATTCTAAAATGGATCGAACATCACAAAACCTACGACATCTTGGACCCATAACTCATGAGTCTGGTACAACGGAACAAGGAACCCTTACTAGCTAGGTCCCTGTAATAAACGAATAAATATGTGGAACATGCATGCGTTTAGTATCTGTAGCAGTTCCCAGTATTTAAAATTTCAAAAATAAATAAAATGCAATGGAAGATATTCCGATTGCATATATAAAATAGGTTTCTTTGCTCTCTCTAAAACAGATGCAAAAGCAGATTAAAACAACTTTCTCCTATAATCCAACTAAAATAAATCATTTTCTTTTCCGACGTTTTTCATTTATAAATGACGCCAAAAAAATGAAAATTTAAAATGTATCTGTATCCACGCGGATTTAAAAACACACATTAACAAAAAGCGAATAATGCAATTACTCCCAAGATGAAATCTCATTCGAGTAGATGTAAAGTACTTCTCTTGGAAAGTATCGATCATAATAAAATATGTATTACACGCTTAAATCTTTTCTTCCAGATTTCGCTGTTTTTTAGGAATATTTGATGGGCTCTCTGTTCAAATGAAATTACCTATTTGAAGTTGTTGAAAGAGGTTTATTTTCTTAGGGTGTAATAAGATTTTCATGCGTAAAACTGTTAGGAATGATTCGATTTTATTTCCATTTGGAGACCAGGCTTAAACTTCAATGACAGGTTTTTTTTCCATTTAAAATAAAACACGAAAATCTGGGTATATTTTAAACAAATTCTTGGTTGGTTCTGGCTCCTGATAAGGACTTTTTATTCTAATGGCGGGCCTGGACTTTTCCTGGGTCACTACAAGATGGGAAGCGAAGGTCGTTACTTCCGATGGCGGGCACTAAGAACTTGTCCTTGACCACTACAAGGCCGGAAGCGAAGGTCACTATTTCCAATGGCGGGCACTAAGAACTTGTCTTTGACCACTACAAGTCCGGAAGCGAAGGTCACTATATCCAATGGCGGGCACTAAGGACTTGTCCTTGGCCACTACAAGGCCAGAAGCGAAGGTCACTATTTCCAATGGCGGGCACTAAGGACTTGTCCTTGGCCACTACAAGGCCAGAAGCGAAGGTCACTATTTCCAATGGCGGGCACTAAGAACTTGTCTTTGACCACTACAAGTCCGGAAGCGAAGGTCACTATATCCAATGGCGGGCACTAAGGACTTGTCCTTGACCACTACAAGGCCGGAAGCGAAGGTCACTATTTCCAATGGCGGGCACTAAGAACTTGTCTTTGACCACTACAAGTCCGGAAGCGAAGGTCACTATTTCCAATGGCGGGCACTAAGGACTTGTCCTTGGCCACTACAAGTCCGGAAGCGATGATCACTTGTGAAGGGGCACCCAGTGGGTGAACCATCATTGCCTCTAACAAAGGACAGCACAATTTTCATCCATGCTCTGACACCGGATTCGAACCAGGAACCTTCCGATCCAGAGGTCAACACCTCGACCACTAGACTGGTTGGTCTGCCCTGATAAGGACTTCAATGAATTAATATTATTGATCTTAACCAGTGAAATTTAAAAAGAAGATATATACACACTATATATGGACAAAAGTATTTGGACACTGCATGTTTTTCAGAAAAAGTGCTTTATTATTTTATTTAGTAAGAGGTAGGTCCTTCTTTTGCTTGCATTACAGCCGCAACACATCGAGTCATACTTCCCACACGTTCTCTGTAAGTCTGGGCAGGAATACCTCGTCATGTCTCTTGCAAGGATGTGAAAAGACATTGTTGTGAAGACGGGCGTGTGTGGCGGTGTCGTACTCGTCTCTCGAGTTGGTCCCACAAGTGCTCGATCCGATTGAGATCGGGGCTTTGAACAGGTCATCGAGGATCACAGTAACCCAAACTTGTAGTACGTGATCTTAAAACTGCTTTGTTCTGCATCGGGGGACCTAACATTTACCATCTGATTGGTTCTCGGGACGGAAGAAGACGCCCATTCATTCACTTGTCATCTGATTGGTCCATTGCTTGATCATCTGATAGTAGTCGACTTTGGCGATTTCGCCACCTTTGTCGCCACTGGAAAGAAATGCGAAATTCACACTCTAACCCTGCCATAAGATTTTACGTAGAAAAACGAGGATTCCGAATCGACCAAGGAAGTCGGTTTTTCACATAACAGTCACGTGACTACCTGTCAATATTTTGGTCACATGTTTTGAATCTCCTCTCCATAGCAATGATCAATCTATTTATATTTTACACATCTGGGGAAGAATTATTCCTTGGTAATAGAGTAATTACCTTTTAATTATTTTGTTGGCGTTAAAGCTTGAAAATAAAGTATAAGAAAAATGGGTTTTTATACTTTGGTTCATCAAATAAAAATTTTAATGACAGAAGCATTGACGGGATTTCATTTTTAAGTAAAACAAGCTCAGCTGTAGGTTTCGGACGTTGTTCCCTGGGCCGTAAGCGTCGCTCGAACGCGTCCCACAAATGTAGTATGGGATTTAGGTCGGGATTCTGAGCAGGTCAGGGAAGACGTTTTACATCTCTATACATTGAAACCACTGCTTGACAGGCTGCATCATGACATGGAACGTTGTCGTCCTGGAAGTAACATTCGTCCATTCCATAAAATTGCCAGAGCGTAGAAAGAATCTGAGTGTCCAAAATGTTCATGCAGGCGTCGACGTTCAATTCAACAGGGACAACACGCAAAGGACCCGGGCACGAAAAATACTCCCAAACAAATATTCGGATTTTATGCAAATCCGCTGGCGTCCGGTCCATTAGTGTAGAGTAGCAAATATCCGAGTTACAAACGAAATGTTTGTAGGTGAGAAAACCACAGCCTCTCTAATTTTTAACTAGATAACAGGCTTGGTGAGGGAAAAGACATCTGGTGGTAATTCTTTCCCAGTAGACAAAAAATAAATATCTCCAATGTTTTTCCTTCTCAAAACTCTAGCAAGAGAAGGCTGCGTTTCTCATTTTTAGAAGAATCTTAATAAACGCTGACGCAGGTCCAGATTTCAGGCACTAAAGCAAGTTTTATACTTCACACAAATGTTTCACGGTTTTATACCGCAACCTTCTCAAGTGGCGAATATATTTATTTGATGTCTTTTCCCACAGTGTATACTAGGGATGCGAGATCGATAGCAAAACATCGATGTTCAAAATTAAAACATCGATGTTGATAATACATAGACCCATAAACATAGATGTTTTTAAACATCGCTGTTTTTAAGATTCAGTGTATTTAAACTTTTCCCCCATTTCTTAAAACTGGTTTAGCGACTTGTGGTGCTACATCGACAGCCAAACCGCGATGTTTTGAAACTTTGATATTCAAAATTAAAACATCGATGTTGATAATACATCGCCCCCCAAAACCATCTATATTTTTAAAATTCAGTGTATTTAAAATTGTGTCCCCATTTCTCAAAACTGGTTTAGCAACGAGTGATGCGACATCGACTCCAATACATCGATGTTTTTTTCTAAAACATCAATGTTTAGAAATCATCGACATCGATGTCGCATCCTTAATTTTTTAGACCCTTCATCCTTGGTCACTTGGTGTAAAAGTATGTTCAATTTGCTTATTATGAAAATTATGCTACTTGGTTATTTTTTAAATTTTTATAACGGTACTTTTTTCATAAAAATAAAACATCGACAGGTATAAAAATCGATGTTAAAAAAACATCGACACCAATACATCGATGTTAAATACATCGATGTTTTTTTTAAAAAAACATCGATGTTTTGAAAACATTGACATCGATGTCGCATCCCTAGTATATACCCTGTAGGTTGGATTGTTTTTACTCGGACAAAAATAATGAGCAGTGGACACCAGCGAAGAAAAAGAATTTGGGGAAGGAAGTTAGTTTTTAACACCTCACTGGAGAAACACATTCGGAAATTAGCTATGGCTCCGGGTAGGTAGGTACTTTTATTAACGTCTCACTGGAGCAACACCACAGGGCTATGTGTTCCATTCGAAACGGAAAGATCCGAGGACAGCACCCGTAATTATGAACCATTGTCAAATGACGACGTAGCTCCTGGCGGTTGATGCGGGATCAATCCCTAAAGCTACGGTTTCCTAAGAAAGCGGAGCCGTTATCCAGCAGCCGTAATGTAGCTGTGGATAACGTCACTAAAACGTTGTTTATACAAACAGATGGCGTTGGTTTCCTAGAGAGCGTTGTTTGTGAGCGTAACAACAATTTGCGGAGCCGCCATTTGCATGACGATCGTCATAGCGGTCTCAAACAGTTGGGGAACATTTTTTCCTCCTGTAGCAGCCACAGATTTCATTTCATTTATCAAACTATTCGAGCGGAGGGAAGCTAAACAAACAAAAAATTTTGACTGGCATTGTTTTCTTCGTTTTTGTAAAATCGGGATCGTTAAAGACAGATTAAAAATTTCAACGGATTCGAAATGTGCGGAAAATTTAACACCAGATCGACAGCTTAAATGTGATTTTCTTTAAAAAAAAAAAAAAATTTTAAATAAATTAAATAATCAAATGTTAAATAATTGAATAATAAATCTGTAAATGGTTATCGATCTGCTGTAGAATTTTACGCTGATTTGAAATCCGTTGAAATTTTTACTCGATTTTCAACGATCCCGAAGTTAGAAACTTGGACTAGAGAATGAAAAAGCCACATTGTTTTGTTTCCATAATAAAACAAACCACGATATCTGTCTGTATCGCCCATTCTCCATCGTATTCTGTCCGTCTAAGTTAACACCTCTGGTCTCCGTTAATCCGGCCGCCTAGTTCTGCCCGCGGCCTCATGACGTATCACAGCTGCTAGATAACGACTCCAGTTATTTAGGAAACCGTAGTGAAAGGGACACATCCGAGTACAACATCGCTTCATTTTGTACCCCAGTCACCTGAGCTGTCACCCTACTCTCAAAAATTCCATACAACTATAATGTAAGAACATTTGACATATGTAACACTCTCCAAAAACCATACATACGACATAATTTGATTGGATTCAGTTTTGAATATCAACCCTTGCTCATCCGGGGCTCTTCAAACCGAGTTACCGGGGTTCGATTTGTGGTAAGAAGGTTGTCATACTCAAAACAAGAATGGCGATCGCCGAGGTTGTTTTTCCTCATATCAACTCTTTGTCAATGCTATCACACAGCACCGAACGATACACTTCGATCAACAATCCTCGCCAAAGAAACAAATGGCGGAAGGTATACGGTACCGCTAGACCCTTCGGCCCGGTGCACACATTCGGTTTTTCAACGTGCGGCGCCGTTGCCGCCCAACTATGAACACATAACCGTGAAATGACGCAAATTCTCATTTCGCGCCATTTGCGATACATATTCTATCGAAGACAACTGTTTATTTCGCTTATTTAGTGTAAAAAAAGTATATTTTGTAACAAAATAGAAGTTACTGGGTACAACCATTTATTAATTACTAGCCACTGCGTGGCTAGCCCGGCGTTGTGTAAGGTAAAAAATAATTTTTAAATTGAATATATCTGCAACGGAATTGAAATCTGCGGACATTTTTTACACCAGATTAATATCTGGTGTAAAAAATGTCCGCAGATTTCAATTCCGTTGCAGATATATTCAATTTAAAAATTATTTTTTAAAGAAAATCATATTATTAGGTATCAGCCTAATTTGAAATTTTCCGCAGATTTCAAATCCATTGAAATTTTTAATCTATCTTTAACGGTCATGAGAAAGAAAAAAGAACTGCGACTCCAGTTAAAAGATTTATCGTCTGGCTGAAAAATCATTCCACCGGCAAAATCAAAACGGAAATGAAAAAAATAATTTTTGTCCGCGTTCTGTCAGAGAAAATTATTAGAGATTACTTATATTCCATTAATATATGAAAACAAGGTACTTTAGAACGGATAAGTGTTTGCGGCGAGCTGTGACGCCTTGGTTAATTGCGGTACAAATTGCACGCAAGTTGGACGTGCGTCGCAACAGCGGCGCCGGAGGAATGTGTGCACTAATCCATTGGATCTAATCCGGATATGTAACCGGATATGATAAACCGGATATGTGAACCGGGCATTAACCTTTACCCTGCGGCAGGTAGACAGTCGTAACCACTGTATTTTCGTTTACACCAGCGGCATGGTATAGATCTGTGTACTGTGGATGTTACCCCCTTTTTAAGTAACCACTGTTATCGATCGCCATTTGCGAGCTGTCAGCGACTGACCTTCTAGAGGATCCTTCCTTTTGTTTGGTACCCTACCCTGTCGACCGTGAGGTGTGAACGCTTTGGGGGAAAACAGAAAGTCGCTCCGGTCATATCTATCTGAAACGATACGCCACACAATACTGTGAAAGGAAAGCGTCAATCGTAAGTGCCACTCAAGGGTCTATTGCAAGGGTTTACTCTATCTTTAACGGTCTAGGAGATACAAAAAAGAAGTGTGACTATAGTTAAAAGATTTATCGTCTGGCTGGATAAACAGTTCTCCGCGCAAAATCAAAGCGGAAACGTAAAAAAATAATTTTCTGAGCGTTCACCGAAGCGATGAAAAAAAATTTGGCATGGTTCCAAGGTCACGTGGACGTGAGTAGAAAAGTCTAGATTGGGGCTATTTTTATTTCGTACGGACGAATTCATTTAAAAATCTTCTAGATTGAATTTTAAAAATTTTGCCACCTTAAAATTGCAAAAAATTTGGACTACATGTGTGCCAAATCTCATTGCTGTAAGTGCAATAGAATCGTCAGGATTGTGCGACCGCGAAAAAAACAGACAAACACTTCCTTTTATAATATTAGAGATAAATTCTTATAAAAAGAGGAGGATTTTTTTTAAATTTTCACACCTCTGTTTGACATTGTTACCGTGGGTTGATCACTTTCTGAAAACGGTACATTTGGTGTCCCGAAGCTGTGCGTGGGGACAACCTAAAAACGGGACGTCTGGTCGCATTAGTTATGCTACATTTTAAAAACTTAATCGCTTATCTTGCTTGGAAACTGGAATAGGAAAACGCTATTTGTGTACCCCCGATACGATTTTGAATCGTTACTTTAACCACATTTAACTAAAATACCCGAAAATAGCTCAAGAGACACGGTAGCCCAGTTGGAAGAGTAGAGTATTAGAAACCGGAGGGTTACACGAGTTCGATATCAACCCAAGGCCGTAGTGTTCAGAAGGCGCACGTTAAATCTGCCATGGCCTCCAATGTTTTCCCGTTGGCGCAATGTGGATTCTCGGCGAGTGAAATGCCAGCCTGGTGTCTTCGTCATCTGACCGTGGTTCAAAATGACGTGTTGTTGTCCTCGGATCTTTCCCTTCTGGGGTTTATCCCGTACCGTGGCCAATAGCCTCCAGTGCCGACGTGAATTAAAATACCTACTTCTAACTAGGGATGCGACATCGACAGCAAAACATCGATGTTCAAAATTAAAACATCGATGTTGATAATACATCAACCCCAAAACATCGATGTTTTTAAAATTCAGTGAATTTAAACTTTTTACCCCATTTCTTAAAACTGGTTTAGCAAACATCGATTTCGAAAACATCGACATCGATGTCACTTCCCTACTTTTCAGGTCCTTCACTCTTGGCCACTTTGGTCTATAAGTATGTTCAATTTGCTGATTATGAAAATTATGCTCTTTTGTTTATTTTAAAATTTTTATAACGATACTTTTTTTTCATTTAAAAATAAAACATCGACAACGTAAAAACATCGACAAGTATAAACATCGATGTTTTGAAAACATCGACAAGTATAAACATCGATGTTAAAAACATCGATGTTTTGAAAACATCGACATCGAAGTCGCATCTCTACTTCTAACTAGGCATTCGTGGAATCTTGTTTTTCCAAGAACTTCTCTGAAAGAATAATTACAAAATGGCTAAAATATTTAAACCGTGATAGGAAAAGCGACGAATATCCGAAAACAGAATGACAGAATTGACTGTTGTTTTCAAAATACTCAGGCATCGGGGAAGCTGACAGCATGCGACGAACCGCAGAATAATATTTACCAACTAATGTTCAACACCCACATCTTTGTTTTCAAAAATGATCCTCTCCAAGGAAATGAATATCTTGTTACGGTTGAAATACGCGTAGAAATCACCGAGAGAATCACTTGCCAATTAAAGGTGGAGGAGATTAAATACTGAGCACGTGTTGAAACTCGGAAGACAATTTAATTTCGGGAGATTGCTGTGGAAAATTGAAAACAACCTGTAGCAAAGTAAGATATTTCCGTGTGGTAAATTGATAATCCCTATCCTTCCGAAAAAGAATATAAAGTGAGACATCGTTTCGCACGGGGTGTTGGGGCAATGTTTTTCCTTTGCGGTTAACGTATGGGTAACTTGAGGTAACGTTTATTTCAAGAATTAGAGTTTTAAAGAGGTGTGTGGTTTAACATTGTTTTCCATTGTTTGTTTTCCTCGTTGGCGTGGTGTGGAAATTTAGAGAGGTGGAGTTCCAGCTCAGGCGTTGCACCTGACCATAGTTCAAAATGACATGGGGTTGACGGATTTTTCCCTTGATTTCGGACCGTCGCCAATAATCCGTTGTGTAGCTCCAGTGCAACGTTGCTTAAAATAATATAAATACTTAAAACAATCCAGGACCTCGATTCTCTTAGGTAGGTAAGTATTTTAATAACGTCACACTGGTGCACCACAACGGGCTATTGGCGACGGTCCGGGATCAACCTCCGAACCGTAAGGTAATTAGTAATATTTATTAAGTCGTACTAGAGCAACACAAGAGGCTATTGACGACGGTCCGGGATCAATCCCCCAAAGGAAAGATCCGAGGTCAACACCAAGTCATTTTGAACCACAGTCAGATGACGAGGCAACACCCGAGCTGGCACCCCACTCTCCAAACTTCCACACCAACCCAACGTAAGGACTTTCGGCCACGACATATTTAAGGTGTGCCAGCCGCTTCTACACGATACGCTTACAAATATCCACGCGCTGACCCGGATTCGATCCACCCCAACCACCAGAGACCGTTGGCGGCGAATCCGAAGGGAAAGAGAAGGGTCAACAACGCGTCATTTTGAAAAAAGTTTCGTTTAACCGGGTTTTTTTCGGTGTTACGTTGGCACGGATATAACCGCGGTTTTTATTTAAAAAACTAAAAACCGGGGGAAAAAAAACAGCCCCGAAAATTGAAGAAAATTATATTTGTGGCCTGTGTTTATGGGATGTAAATGGTTCTTTTTTCAAGATCCACAGCTTATATCCCTCTTCAACTCCTCCCGTGACATACTTGTTCTCAAATCTCTGACTTAGCATTGATTAGTCTATGCGGGTTGAGGTATAAACAAAGGGGTGAGCGATGAATTAAAATACATTTATACCAAACAACGTTTAATGACGATGTAAAATTCAACAGGAGAGGCCTAACTCATATCTTTCACAGGCGTCGAGTTTGAATCGGAGGCAAGTAATGTTTGGGAAAGCCCTTTCCGTTATCGTTTTTATTATATATTTGTATCTGATTAATGTAGAAGTGCATTGAGACTCGCCTCGTGTTTTTAATAAGCGTGCTTAAATGAAAATGGTCTGAATTTTGGTTTTCGCAAACAGAAATGACAAGTATCCATCAACAAAATGAGAAACGAGCAATAAAGTAAGCGAATGAGATCTAAAAATGTATTCGAGATAGCAATCACAATAATTCATTAGAATACAAGCGACTAGGTGGCTACAGTCTAGGCAGTTAGTCATTTTTCTTATTCCCTTCCTCTGATAGTGTTCTGTTTAAGTAATTATTAGTTACGCGGACACTGAACTTCACAGTCCCACCGTCTAACCGCTATGCCTTAAAGCTTTGGTTTCCTAAGAAAGTGGAGCCGTTATCTAACAGCCGTGATACGTCATGATTCCGCGGGCATAACTAGACGGCCGTCTAAACAAGAATCCAGAGGTGTCAACTTAGACGGACAGAATACGTTGGAGAATGGGCAACACAGACGGCTGTCGGGGTTTACTTTATTCGAGAAACAAAACAAAGTGTTTTTTTTATTCTCTAGTTTAAAGATTCTAACTTCGGGATCGTTGAAGGTAGAGTAAAAATTTCAACAGATTTCAAATCAGCGTCAATTTCTACGCCAGATCGATATCAAAAACAGTTTTATTATTCAATTATTTACCATTTGATTATTTCATTATTTATTAAATAATGAATTATTTATTTGAAGAAAATCACATTTAAGGTATCGATTTGGTGTCAAATTTTCCGCAGCTTTCAAATCCGTTGAAATTTTCTCCCGTCACCCACCGAACGTCACCCACCGATACTTCACGGCTACGATTTCTTAGGAAACCGAAGCTTAAGCTTCGGTTTCCTAAGAAAGCCGTCATCTAGCGGTGGGTGACTTCACTAAAACGTTGTTTATACTAACACATGGTGTTGGTTTCCTAGAGAGCGGTGTTTGTGAGCGTAACGAAAATTATAGGAGCCGCCATTTCCATGACTGTCGTCATAGCGGTCTCAAACAGTTGGGGAACGTTTTTTCTCTCGTACCGTCAAGATTTCATTTCCTGCTCCAAACGATTCGAACGAAGAGGAGCGAAATAAATAAACATTTTTGACTGCCATTGATTAATTCGTTATTGTAAAATCGGGATCGTTAAACACAGAATAAAAATTTCAACGGATTTGAAATCTGCGGAAAATTTGACACCACAAATCGATACCTTAAATGTGATTTTCTTCAAATAAATAATTCATTATTTAATAAATAATGAAATAATCAAATGGTAAATAATTGAATAATAAAACTGTTTTTGATATCGATCTGGCGTAGAAATTGACGCTGATTTAAAATATGTTGAAATTTTCACTCTACCTTCAACGATCCCGAAGTTAGAAACTTTGGACTACAGAATAAAAAACCACTTTGTTTTGTTTCTCGAATAAAGTAAACCCCGACAGCCGTCTGTGTTGCCCATTCTCCAACGTATTCTGTCCGTCTAAGTTGACACCTCTGGATTCTTGTTTAGACGGCCGTCTAGTTATGCCCGCGGCATCATGATGTATCACGGCTGCTAGATAACGGCTCCACTTTCTTAGGAAACCGAAGCTTTAGGTATGCGACATCGATGTCGATGTTTTCAAAACATCGATGTTTTTAACATCGATGTATTGGAGTCAATGTTTTTGTAACATCGATGTTTTTACGTTGCCGATGTTTTATTTTTAAATGAGAAAAGAACCGTTATAAAAATTTAAAAAATAACCAAGTAGCATAATTTTCATAATCAGCAAATTGAACACACTTTTAGACCAAAGTGGCCAAGGATGAAGGGTCTGCAGAGTAAGGATGCGACATCGATGTCGATGTTTTCGAAGCATGGATGTTTTATAAAAAAATATCGATGTATTTGAGCTGATGTTGCATCACTAGTTGCTAAACCAGTTTTAAGAAATGGACGGAAAAGTTTAAATACACTGAATTTTAAAAACATCGATGGTTTGGATGCGATGAATCAGCGAAATATCAGCATCGATATTTAAATTTTTAACATCGATGTTTTGCAAACGATGTAGCATCACTAGTTACTAAACCAGTTTTATGAAACGGGGTAAAAAGTTTAAAAACATCGATGTTTTGCTGTCGATGTCGCATCACTACTATGCCTTTGTCGAATGTTTGGAAATATTTTGCTAAACTAAATAAAAACTAAACTCAATGTAATTTTTGCCTGAAGCCAATTAAAAGTGGAGGAGGAACCTCGAATTTACGGCAACATTTCCATTACAAACATCCAAATTTTCCAAGATGAAAAGGTAAGTTAAAATATTTTTTCCTTTTGACCTTTAAGTAAATGGGTTGAGTGCCCCACAAAACTTCAAACCTTTTTCCGTAAAACTTTTTAAGACATTTGCCATTTTTTATATACAACTAAATAGAAACACCTTGAAATTTTTAAAAATCGGTTACTTTTTCCGGTTATTTTATAAACCGTTTTTTTTACTAGGTTATATCCGGGCAATTATAACCGGACGAGAAAAAAACGGTTATTTTCTGAGAATTGACATCCCTACTGGGTGTATTTCTCTTTTCTGTGTCATGCAAACTTTCTGTGAATGTCTATTACTCGACATTGTCTGTCTTATGTTTGGCGCAGCATCACCACATTGGGCTCTTTTGCCATAAAATCCCTACAAAACAACCAATCACACCATGTCAACGTAAACGGATGTGTGTGTATTCTCTATACAAATCTCCACCGTTTGACCCATCTACACCCAATCTGGTACCCTAGAACACTGCGGGAAACATAGGCCATTTCTTTCCTGTCTTCCGACTCATCTGTAGCCATGACAATTGGCACGCAGGTAGTCCTAAAAGTGCCCCTCGAAGTCCCAATTACAAAATCTAAAGTTTTTTTTCCTGCAAGGATTGAATATTGACTAGAATACACGTTCTACAGGAAACTCTAAGGATTTTTTTCCTGCGATAATTGGATATGGACAAGGAAACACGTTCTACAGGAAACTGAAAGGATACAATGGTTTTTATTTTGGACACGCGTTTTTCTCAGAGCTTAACATTGTCACAAGGAACGCCATGTGAGCAATAAGTAAAATATTTAATTTTTCTTACCTTACATTTTATAGTGGAATACGAAAAGCTCAAACGAAAAACTCATTGATCATAAAAATGCAATTTCGCTATTTAAGATCTGGCCAACCATAATTAATGTTTTATTTTAAAATTTTGATTTACAATCCCGTGTTTGTGGTATTTCAGTTAATACAGTTAAATGTCGCGTTGTATTTGAGCATTATTAAATTTCATAAATCATTACCGTCTTTATCAATATTTTTCTAATGTCTTTTTTTCAAATTGCTGTGTTTCAGCCCAGGAAGTCGAAATTCGGCCCTTTGCTCATCTTCGTTTTACAGAAATCTGCATTTTTTCATCGGAATTTCGTTACTGTTTGTATATGTCTTTTGCATATTGCAATATATTATTCAGGAATTAAATGCATATATTTGCATTCAATTGCATTTTCTATGTAAGAAATTTGATTATTCGAATTCACTTTTCAATCAACATTTAACCTTTTCAACCCGAACAACGGCGTGTTATTCAGCTAGATTTCTATAAAATAGGTGTGCCCAGATGTGTACTGTTTCGAATTATATTCTGGCTCGCCAGAGTAGAACCCAATGAGGGATCGAACGGCAGAATATGACCATGGCAGATGCAAATTCGTCGTAGAATAAAAATTATTATATTTATATATGACGTATGAAAGAAAATTGACAGTGTAGTTTTCTTCACTTTACACTAACACACCTATACTGACAAGTACAAAGATAACTGGATTACAATGAATTATCTCAAAGCATCGTGTACAATTATTTCTCGCAAAATTTAAGTTTCCATAAAAATCCAATTAGAAATTTAATCCTTTGCATTTCTATTTGCAAATCGAAATTAAATGCCATATGCGTTCCATTAAAATCACAGTTTGGAATCAATTCTGCTGGCGCAATACGTGTTTAACCTGTATGAATGCAGATTCAGGCGTCGTGACAAATATAAACAATATCATGTGATCGCGAGGAGAGTGTAATAGCCAATCACAGCGAACGTGTGATTTTAATCCGACTCAACCCACCTTTTGCGAATACGGTTCTTGAAAATCCGCGGTTTAACTCTACGTTTATATTTCTTTATGGTACTGAACGTATGGTTCCCAGAGGATCTCTTGAAGAGAACACGTCATCTTTTTGCGCTCGGATCCTTTTTTCATTCACTTTTTAAGTCACATCTTTTATATCCTCTTTTTTTCGGTTGATCACTTTTTGTTCTCTTTGTTTATCATAAAAAATATATTTCACATTTCAAACCATACGTGCAAACTTAACGATATTCACATTGCCTACTATATAGTTATGTATAAACCCCACAGCTATTCAAATACGTATTGGATCTAGTACATAGTACGAAAATTGTACGTATTATTAAAACGCATCAACGAAAGTTCAACCTCTGGTGTATAATGAGCTCCATGTTAAAACGTCTCATTATGATATCAAATAGATAACCAATGAAAATTTAAATTCATGTTAGAATAATAAGAATATGAAATAGTGTTCTTGTATTACATCAGAAAGAATAGCAAGATGGACGATTCGCAGCTTCTTTTAGTTTGGAAGGAAATCGCGTTGCTATCCTAGCCACTTTGTTTGTTACCATTAAATCGAAGTCGATAACAACTATGATTACTGCGCACAAATATGAAAAGTAAAATGTTTAATTTCTATTAATTAGAAATGTATACTATTATTTTGTTGTTATATGTTTGTTGTTTACAAATTGGATTCTTATTTTTTCAACTTTTTGAAAAAAAAGACTTAAATAAATGGTCAGTATTTTAATTAATCAAATCGTTCTGGCATTTACTAATTCTTTTTAAGATACGTAAGTAATATGTACATTAGATTTTCTTCCAGTTAGTGGTTAATATGCAAAGATTCGTCAAAGATTATTATTTTTTTATTATATATTTAACAATTATACACTAATAATGCGTGTTTCTCGTGTCCTATTTTTTAAAATAATTTTACCAAACGTTCTCTTTTCTGACATTTTAACTGAAGGGAAAGACCTAAGGCCCGGTGCACACATTCGGTTTTTCAACGCCGAAGCCCAACTATGCACACATAACCATGAAATGACGCAAGTACTCATTTCGCGCCATTTGCGATACATATTATATCGAAGAAAACGTGTTTATTTCGCATACTGGGTGTAAAAGAAGTATATTTTGAAACAAAATAGACGTTACTAGATACAACCATTTATTAATTATTATTTATATTCCATTTGTTTATGAAAACAAGGTATTTCAGAACGGAGACTCATGTGCGGCGACCGCGCGGCGCCGTGGGGAACTGCCGTACAATTTGTACGCAAGTTGGACGTGCGTCGCCCCAGCGGTGCTGGAGGCATATGTGCACTGCTGCATTGGATCTAATGTATCTCAGACCGCACTTGCGTTGCGGCAGCGGCGCCGCACGTTGAAAAATCGGATGTGTGCACCGGGCCTAAGATCGTCATTTTAAACCGCAGTCAGATGACGAGGTCAACACCTGAGCTCATTTTAACATGGAAAACTACAATAAAATCTTTAAAGTATACTAATTGAAAAAAATCAGGATTATGATTTGGGTGTGCGATACTGCTGACGGTTGTTGCTTCTTGACACAATTCCCTTCTTTCGCTGATTGGCAATTCTAAGCCAGTCCGATTCCCATTTAAACTTATCCCTGAATCTGACACTATCTAATTATCGGAAAACAACTCCAGCAAAACGATGCTTTTTCCACTCTTGCAAACAACGGCTTCCATTGTGTTCGAAGTCGCTTTCTGACAGTTCGATTCAACGGCGGTTACAGGTAAGAACGCGCCGAAGCTCGTTCCAAATTAATTGGCTCAAACCTGAAACTAATTACTGAGTTTTTTCCCTCCCCTGACTTTGAAGAACGCGAATAGTGTTGAGCATCGATCAGCTTAATATTTGCACTTAATCATCATTGGTGAAGTGCAGTGAAGTCAGGAATAAATAGGTTCGTCCTCTTTTAGACTTTCTTTCGTGGTATTAGTTAATTGCTGTTAGCGGAAAGCTTTGAAAAAAGACGTATGGCAGTTATGGTTTCTGTGGTCTGGATCAATCTTGTTGGCTTTCGTTTCAGGCATAACATTTGATGGGGACATTTGACACTTTCAGATTACAATGGGGATAGTAGTTAATTAACGTCGCACAGGAGGAACTCAACGGGCTATTGACGACGGTTCTAGATCAATCCCCAAGGAAAAGAGCCGAAGACAACACTCCGTCATTTTGAACCATGGTTCAGATGACAAAGTCAATACATGAGCTGACACCCTACTCTGCCAAATCCCACACCACAACGCCGATCAACCAGTTTGGTGGCTGAGGTGTTAGCCTCGAGATCGGAAGGTTCCTTGTTCTAATCCAGGTCAATGTTTGTAAGCGTATGTATGGTGTAGATTGCGGCTGGTGCACCTTAAATCTGTCGTGGACGAAAGTCCTCACGTTGGGTTGGTATGGAGAGTGAGGTGCCAGCTCAGGTATTGCCCCGTCATCTGTTCGTAGTTCAAAATAACGTGGTGGTGTCCTCGGATCTTTCCATTAGGGGATTGATTCCGGACCGTCGTCAATAGCCCGCTCTGTTGCTCTAGTACGACGTTAATTAAAAATTACCATTACCCACGCCACAACGTGAGAACATTTGAGGCCACAGGCAGATTTAACGTGCATCAACCCCCACGTTCATGATGTTCTTGGTTTGAATCTAATTTCAGATTCGCAGCTCTCCGATTGCCAATCCGTTACTTTAACTAGTTTTCAGTATTTACTATGACAATACTCGCAAGTCTACTTTTACAAGACGACCATCGAAATGCTAGTATCTCCGTGAATTAACCCTGCAAGTGTTTTGACGTGATAACTCGTCCAAGAGCTGATCCAATTTGCTAAGAACGAGATACCTCGTCGAGACAAAACTGTCCGATGACTCCAAGGGGAGTGAAGATCCTACTAAGGAAAACAAAGTGTCCCGGACTATGGACAATTCGGAACAGGTTTTTGCAGCAGAGGCTGCACACTACAGAGCAGTTGTGGACGCGAATATTAACCACCAAGAAGGTTAAAATGTATGTATACACTAAAAGATTTTTTTTTAGATTTGACTTTAAAAAATTTTATGCCACAAGTAATTGGTGTATTCTTAAAATCATTTCGGGAGAAAAAAATCAGACTATGCAAATAATGATCTACTGAAAACAAAATTACCAAAATAGCAAGTTTTTTTTAACAATATCTTAAAATTCTATTTGTTCAGAAAGACAATTCCTGTTGGAAATTTTTTTTTATATTATTCATGTTTTGAACTTCCATCCAGTTGCCAGAAGAAATAGTTTATTTTTTAGAATTTTTTAATCAAGGAAGCGTAAAAAATCAACATTTTTTCAGGAATTTCAATACTTAAAAATCCAATTTTTACTAAATACTTTGAGATTTAAAACGTCCTCTGTATTATATAAATCACAATTATGCACAAATAGTTATAATAGGTGAATTCATTGTGGAGTCATCAGGTTTTGAACAAAGCATCCGGTTGCAAAAACGTACTTCTTCACAAATCGAGTTTTTAAAGTTTTGGAAACATGTCTATTCATGGGCATAGTACCTAACGAAAAGCCTTGTAACTAAAAAATTATTTCGAATATTTTCAAGATCTTGGCATCGTTTCTAAGCTAAAAAGTAGGAAATTGTTTTGAATTATTAAAAGAAATATTGATATTCTGGCCGATTTTCGTGATTTTTAGTGTATACCCCATACACCTTTAGAATAAGCCTATGAAAACCTTGGGGTTTTGAAATGAATGCAAAGATTTGAAAGACATGATTACTCTTTCGCCTTTTCTTCCGCAGTCTTCCCTGCATATATCACCAGTTTTGACCTTCTGAAGCAGGGGTCTTCCAACCTTCCATACTTGGAACCCTTCTAGTTTATAATATTTTTCAAGGAACCTGAAATTCATTTAACAATTTAAGACAGTGTTTTCGAGACTTGTGTTACCTACTCAAGTTCCACTTAAACATGCTTTTACATATCATGAAAAACCGTGACGGTAGACTAACACCGGTAAAAAATAAATAAAGTTGTAGACCATTCTTTGAGAAACACTGGTTTAGAAAGTGAAACACATACTAAATAAAACTTTATTTTCTATGAAACACGTAAATACAAAAAAAAAAATTTATTACGCACAACACAAGGACAAAATAATAATAAAAATACAAACAAACACAAATAAAATTTAATACCAAAAAAAATCAATAATGACTAGGCTGGTTTTTTTTTAAATCGAAACTAGGGGGCTCCGCCCCCTGTTCGCTTACGCTCGCCTACCCCCGGGGATTGCTTCGCAATCCCATTTGGTTTGCTTCGCAAACCAACACTCCTTTTACATATGCCATTTGGTTTGCTTCGCAAACCAACATTCCTTTCGCAGAGTGAAACTATCTGAATAATTCGTATTATCCTGATTTCACTTTCTGGTCCATGACGTCACAGCGTGGGCTTCGCAACCTGCTCGCTTACACTCGCCGAATTTTGACACTTAATAAACCCTAAACAAAAAGTCGCATCGGAAAAAAATCTTAATAATTGTCCAGGGAATACGATGAAGAACAAACCATGTTAATTTTGTTTTTTTCCGATCAGTACTTTCTCGGGAAACCGTCTAAGAATCGAGCTAAATAACACAGTTTTCAATCCTGCGGCGGCGGCGGTAACTTTTGTTTAATATAGAGAGAAACATATTTAATATCCGGAGTAATGGTTGATATTCGCAAACGAATTTCATCTTCTGCATCGAACCTTTTTCTATATTTAGTTTTTGTTGCTGCGTACAGAGAGAAAGATCTTTCACAGATTTACGTTGATACAAACTACATTAAGTATTTTACAACTCGTTTATCATTCTCAGGATATTCAGTCATAATTTGATGCCAAAGAAGCATAAACATAACTTGAGTAAATGTTATTCTTAATAAGGAGTCCGTTGATATATCACCGTGCTGTTTTCTTTTACTGGCAATTGAGAGATATCGCAAGATTCTTTAAAAGGGTTTGAATCCAAGATGATTTTCCTTTTTGGCCAGAGAAGGATTCCAAAAATGTGTTTTGTAAACCTGATAAATGCTTTATCAAATTATATTTGACATTTTCATTGAGCTAATCGTTGCTGTGGATATTCGTTTCATTAATAAAATTGCTCAATTTCGTCTCGGATGTCTGCCTTATAAACGCGGAGGAACCCTTCAAAACTTTTTTAACCCCAAGGGCTCCACAGAACACAGGTTGAAGAACCCTGTTATAGACCAAAATAATCTTTCCCACGATTGATTGAACTAATAGATGAGGTTATGTAGCTGTGTGTTTTGGTGTAGTGTAGGTGTTTTAAATATCGCCTAAACTAACTATTTATTTTTATCTCAGTCTCCTGGGTAGGGAAATCAAACTGGAAACTAATTGAATATCACTAGGAGCTATTCTCCTTTGGTTTCCAAAGATCCCATACCTTCTTTACTTATGTCAGTTTTCGTTAACTAGTAAAACTTCAAAACGTTTCCCAAGATAATTTTCACGAGTGGTTTCCTAATATGGCATACCCCTGTTCCTATTACCACCCACCAGGCGAAATGAGGAGCTACTATTCAAAACGAGTTGCTAGTAGAGCATACCTTTAGTATATTTAATGTACCTTCAAGTCAAACGAAATTATGATTTGGAAACACTTACCTGGATATATTTCCTGAATGAATTGGAGACAAAAAAATACGTCGATCACAGCCTCAAATACTTCAGATGCACTAGTGTTGTTGATATAACTAATAGGAAACTTGCAGGTGGCGCTACGTGTGGCAGAACCCTAGACCGTCAAGATAACTACATAAAGTCATAGATGTCGCGCATAGTACCTTACAAACACAAGTAGCGAGAAAACTATACATCACTTGATCTTATATCGCTCAGAGGGTTGAATCGGATTCAACATTTCGAACTAAAACAACTATATCTCAATTACGAAATATTGTTGTTGATTTTTTAAAACTATATAGTATTTAGACTGATCCGTCTGAAAAAAGTAAAGTCTTCGTTCATTTCAGTGTAATCGCCATTGACGTGTTATGTAAATAGATTGAGCATTGCGTTAGAGAGGAGCTTCAAAAAGTGAGCCCAACATGACGACTAGTAGTCACGTGACTGCTCTGTGATAAATTGATTTGATTGGCCCATTTGGCATCCCATCGCCTTATTTGGCGATACAACATCTAATGAGAGTGCAAGCGTATGAATGAGCATTTCTATCGAGTGTTGACGAAATCGGCCAAAGTCTACCACTTTGTCGCTAGGACCAATCAAATGGATCAAATCAATGGATGGCCGTCTTTTCCCGCCCCGTGAACCAATCAGATGATGAATGTTCTGTTCCACCCAGCTGAGACAGGTAGTCTAAGAGTCGCTAGTCTTGGTCACATAATCTTGGGCTCATAAACGATTACCCCCATTGCTCCCTCTACTTTTAGGTCCGGTGCACACATCCGGTTTTTCAACGTGTGGCGCCGCTGCCGCAACGCAAGTGCTATCTGAGATACATTAGATCCAATGGAGTAGTGCACACATGCCTCCGGTGCCGCTGCGGCGACGCATGTCCAACTTGAGTGCAATTTGTATCGTAGTTCCACACTGCGCCGCAGCTCGCCGCACACGCTTCTCCGGTGTCAAGTACCTCGTTTACACAAATAAATTAAATGTAAATAATAATTAATAAGTGGTTGTTTACAGTATCGTCTATTTTGTTTCGAAATATACTTTTTTTACATCAAATGAGCGAAATAAACACGTTTTCTTCGATAGAATATGTATCGCAAATGGCATGAAATGAGTACTTTCACGGTTATGTGTGAATAGTTGGGCTTCGGTGCCGCAGCAGCGCCGCACGGTAATAAATAGGATGTGTGCACCGGGCCTTATACACTGGTGTCCAAAATTATCTTTACATGCATAGAATCACGAATCTTCTCAAGCTGTGAAGTATAATTTTATAAATTTGTCTGGAATGAGACATAACATCAAAACACATAAATTACAAAGAAACAAATTTATGTTATGTATCATGTTATTAAAACAGTTTGCCGTGATACAACAGTTGCTGTGGCGACTACAAGCTCTAAACTTAACTGCCAAACGGTATACTTCTTGTTTATAACAGCCAGTTATTGCCTTATATCGATCTTGAGAAGCAGTTATACGTTTACTACCTTGTCCATGCATCCTTACAACAGTTCCAAAGTTCTGAAACAGTTTCCATAGTGCTGTAGAGACTGTCTGTCTTGAAATAATATTCACACATATTGCTGCTTCCATGAATGTGCCCAGCTTCTAAACAGCCGATAATTCGCCACTTCACAGATTCTTCCAAATGATACTTTGGAGCCACAACAAACTGTTTCGAGTCTTTACACACTGAACTAAAAAAAAACGCTCTATTGGATAAATTCACTCAAGTATTCACTTTTCGCAAAGCGCTTGATTCACCGTCAGATGACTTAACGCCTTGATTTGCCTATCAGAAAACGTTTGATCACTTTTGATTGGATAACGGTAATGAGGCTAGTCTTTCACACATTACTTGCAAAAATGAATTACATCGATTGGGGATTTCGTGGAACATAATTATTTTTAGGTACGTACAGATAATTTTGGACATGATGTGGTGACTCTCCACTAACGGCGACAACAACAGAGGCGACAAAATGTCGCCTGTGTGTGTGTGTGTGTGTGTGTGTGTGTGTCTCTGTTGCTGTTAAAAAAGCCTTCACCGCTAGCTTATTTGAGCATGCGCATAATCTTCTTTTTCCAAAGCAAAACATTTGTTACCACTTCTGATTCTGCCAGATGTCTGACAGATCGCGTCAGCGTTTAATAAAACTCCTTTTACAGCGAAGACGATTGATTTTAAAGGTTCTGGCTGATGATACTGCTGTGGGTGAAAAACCTCAACCGAAATCGGATTAGGAAATGTGCTCTGAAATCTGATTGGCTGTCGGCATGGCGATAGACAAAAGTTGAATTTCCTCCAGGACTTGAAAGGGCAGCGATAGTGACAGAGGCAAAACGGGAAACAAAATTTGTTTGTAATACGCATGCGCAATAAAGATGAGACAGGTTTTTTATCGCTGTCGCCGCTGGTGTGAAACCACCATAAGTGTATTTTCTCTATGGGAATTGTACGCCCACCCTGGTTCTAAATTAATAGAAACGCAAGTTTCAAATTCTTTTGAAAATAAAATTTATTTTTTATTAAAACCTTATTCAATTGTAAAAACATATTTACGATATTTTAAAGACAATTTACCCCCCCCCATTGATTGTATAATATTAACTTCTAATCTAGTTTATAAAACATCGCAAGTGAATTCATTCTATTCGATTTTGAAACAAAGCTTAATCCCTTTCCGCAGAATCAAACGCTCATTTTCAAAAATAAATAACAGTTTGCTCTACCAAAAAATATGTAAAATTATTATTAGGTTAAGAAAGATTTTATTTCTGAAATAAAAGTACTTTATAATAGTGTTGCTCTCTCGAAAATATAGTGCATATTGTTGCTATTTTTACAAGAATAAAATAACACTTTGACTATTATTTACCTTAAGAAACGTACATTCCACACACCCTATTCATGATAAATAGAAAAACTTTAAAATTTCTATTCCATTAATAATTCTCTTCTATCTGCAATTAAAAATTGTGTTCCATAGAAATAGAAATGCGTGATGCATTAATGCTAATGGATTATTTAAATCCTTAATTTATAATTTTGTTTTCATCGTTCAAAGAATATTCTAAAATTAATCTTCAGAATTAAATTGAAACTTTACTTAAAATGAATCTTGTTTCCTCTCGAAATTGTGTGTTTTATAGTTCGCCATATGAGAACTTAAATAATCAATTTTTCTCCAGAATACTGTTATATTTTAAATAAAATTCATACTAAACACCTGTACGTCATAAAAAAAGATTTCTGTAGGGTCGAGAAATCAATCCAGCCGTGTAAGTGTGGATGGTGTACGTTAAATCTGTTCACAAAAATCACTGAGCTTAATTCATAATGCATATTGCTCGCGACGCTGTCTCCTCGTGGTCAGAATGGGCCATTGTAGCCCAGTTGGTAGAATCATCGATTAGTAACTGAAGGGTTAAGCGTTAGAAACTCGATCCACTTTTGACAACTCATGTACGTAGAAACTGATGCACGTTAAATCTGACATGGCCTGGAACGTACTCATATTGAAGTGGAAATTTGGAAAGCTATTTTAGAGAAGGAAAGAGCCTAAGTAACTTGTATCCTAATTGGTAATTTTTTTAACTAACGTTGTACTAGAGCAACACAACGGGCTATTGACAACGGTCTGGGATCAATCCCCTAAGGGAAAGATCCGAGGACAACGTCATTTTGAGCCACGGTCTGCACCAAGTGTTCTACTGAGCAGGCTTCCCCTGAACATATTCTTGTGTGCCTGGGGGCTCTCCAGGCAGGATCTTGTTGCCGATCCTTTGTTGGTATTGGACTTCTTTAGGGTTCACTATGTCACGGATCTGGTCGAGCTCTACTAACCGTAGTTGATGTGCAACAACAACCACATAATTTTGAACGGTTAAACGGTCATACGCCGAATATAAAAATTAGGAAACTCGTGCGAAACCCTGTAAGTGTAACTAGAAAAATGCAATTATAAATCTTTTCAAATACAAAAGAATAAATTTCTGCTATCTTTAAATTATCCGCAGTATCTTAGATCTATTTACTTCGTGGAATCGATTAAACTACACTTACGTTTTATTATTCGTATAATATTATGTTTATTCCATTTACAAATCAAACACCTCAGATTAACAGACAGTTCCTTTGAAGTGTGGAATTTGTTTACATTTCTAGCATTTTGTATGCTAAGTAAGGAAATTGTCTGTATCATTGAAACTCATTTTTGGGAGGATTATCAATGCTATGGATATTTTGTTGCATTTACATGACAATAGTTAAGTTTCCATTGTTTGTTCTTAGTGAACCGGTCTTTAACAAAGTATTTTTACAGCTCTTCCAGCGTTTTTGTTCTTGTGGGGCAATTCTCGTCAGGTTTTGTAGACCTCGTGTTTTTCCTACTGCGGTGGAAGATTCAATGTAGCCTTTTCCTTAATTGAATGCAAGGAGGAACAATGAATTATTCAATGCATCGTCGATAACGTTAATTTCACAAAAGCGCCGAGCCTGTTTTGTTTCTAATGTAAAATTAAAATGTTACGAGGCATTTCATGTACAGGAATCGATTGTTTGGGTTGATTTCTCGAAAATGTAATGAATTCATTGAAAAACATACGCTTTTTTTTAATAATCCTCTCGTTGGGTTGGTGTGGAAGTTTGGAGAGTGGGGTGCCAGTTCAGGTGTTGCTTCTTCATCTGACCGTGGTTCAAAAATACGAGGTGTTGTCCTCGGATCTTTCCGCCGACCAACCGGTATAGTGGTTAAGGTGTTAGCCTCTGGATCGGAAGGTTCCTGGTTCGAATCCGGGTCCGGGCATGGATGTTTGTAAGCGTTTGGTGTAGAGGCGGCTGGTGCACCTTAAATCTATCGTGGCCGAAAGTCCTCACGTTGGGTTCGCGTGGAAGTTTGGAGAGTGGTGTGCCAGCTCAGGTGTTGCTTTGTCATCTGACCGTGGTACAAAAATACGAGGTGTTGTCCTCGGATCTTTCCCTTAAGGGACTGATCCCGTACCGTCGTCGATAACCCGTTGTGTTGCTCTAGTACGACGTTAACTAAAAATTACCATTACCATTTTAATAATCCAAAAGCCGATGTTAATCTCTCTGTACTGTAATAGGGTCACGATGGCCTAGTAGTAGAGTATCATTTTAGCAACCGGAGGGTTGTGATTTCGAATCCAACCAAAACCGTCGTGTACAAAGGGGGCTGATTCACGTAAAATCTGTGGTGATCTCAACTGCCTTCACGTTTGCCTGATGTGGAAGTTTATAGAGTGGGGTGCCTGCTCAGGTGTTGCCGCGTCATCTAACCGTAGTTCCAAATGGCGTTGTGTTGTCCTCGGATCTTTCCCGTTGGAATTGATCTCGGACCATATTCAATAGCCCGCTGTGTTGCTCCAGTACGATATTAATTAAAATAAATACCTACCTATGTATTAGGTAGGTATTTAATTAACGTCAGAAGCAACTCAGCGGGCTATTGACGACGGATCAATCCCAACTGGAAAGATTCGTGGACAACACCACGTAATTTTGAATCACGGTCAGATGACGAGGTCGCACTTGAGCTGACACTCTCCAAACCAACGTGCGGAAATTTGATGTTAAGTCCGATTTAACGTACTCCACCTTGTGAGTATTCAATTAAACTCGTAACCACCCAGCTGCTAACCCGTTACTCTGCACATTAGGGCACGGCGACCCTTCGAAATCGGGTGGAAGTCAAGAATAAGATCATAGGTTGCAGAACGGATGTAGGGTGTGAACCCCTCGAAGAGTTATTTTTGTGATATACTTGTCTTTAACGCTTCTACAGGAAGTTTTGAAGCATACTTCTGTTCCCTGTTTTCACCAATCACAGCGATGCCGTGTGGCTCTGCTGATATATACACTAACGAGCCAAAACATTATGACAATCCCTAAATTTTTCAATGAACTCGTCTGTATGAGGTGGATGGTACATGTTTAAGTGAGAATGGTATTTAACTGCTGCTGGAGAAGGTAAGTATTCATTCTTGCACTTTTGCGAATGATGGGAAAGGCTGCTGATCGAAGCGAATTTGATAGAGGGCAGATCGTAATGGCCCAAAGACTCTCGTAACGAGTATCACCGAAACTGCACGGCTGGTAGGTTGTTCACGATCTGCCGTTGTTAGTATTCATGCAAAGTGGATAAATGACGGTGACACCAGCAGTAGACGCCAATGTGTGGGTCGTCCACGCGTCATCAAAGAAAAAGGACGTCGGAGACTGTCCCGCTTGGTAAAGCAAAGTCGGCTCTAGACAGTGGCTCAGCTGACAACCCAATACAATACAAGACCAAACGCAAGTGTTTCGGAACACACAGTTCAGCGGACACTGTTGGATATGGGACTGTGCAGCAGACGTCCCACTCGTGTGTCACTGTTGACCAAGCGTCATCATCAACTACGCCTAAAGTGGGCACAGGAACATCGAGACTGGACCATGGATGAGTGGAAGATAGTTGCCTGTTCAGATGAATCCCGATTTCTCATTCATC